>VZTJ01004682.1:2630582-2653796 GCA_013397795.1 Orthonyx spaldingii | reverse complement strand
GGGGGGGAACTGCTTTCTTCTCATGCTCTGGTGAGACCTGATAGACCCTTGATGCTGAGTTTTGCAGGGACAGAGCAGGGTGCTGCTACAGCACCTCTGAAAGGCCTTTTAAAACTGATCCTGCCAATCAGAAGCACTAGCAGGCATTTTGGCATGATGCCTTGCTGAAGGGGTGCTCCAGAGGAGGCAGTTCCAATGGGTTTGCACCCTCTGCCCGGCAGGCAAATTTCTCCTTGAGGGTTGAAAAAAGTGACTTTGCCTTGTGGGAGCCATCTCTAGGCACCTGATGGCTCCCCAGTGGAGTTGCTGAGTGGGGCAGCTGTTTGGGAAATTCATCTTGGGGGGAGCAAGCGGTTCCTCATGTTGCCAGCATCCCTATGGTGTGTGAGCCCTTCACAGCCTGTGCTGGGTCCAGGGGATAAAAGATGGCTCCTCTGCACCCCATCATTGCTGGGTGGGGCTGAAGCTGCGCTTCCCACACTGTGAAGAGAAGGAAGGCATGTCTGCAATTGCCTGGTTGGCCAAGTTCCTGAAGGAAATTAGTATCTTAGTGCTACTGAGACCACCTTGTCTTACCAGCAGCATATCAGGGCACCCAGGATGCTGAGGGAGCACAATTTTATGGTATGTATTGAAAAAGAAAAAATGGCATGGTATGGTATGGTATGGGGTGGGGTGGGGTGGGGTGGGGTGGGGTGTGGTGTGGTGTGTGTGGTGTGGTGTGGTGTGTGGTGTGGTGTGTGTGTGGTATGGTATGGTATGGTATGGTATGGTATGGTATGGTATGGTATGGTATGGTATGGTATGGTATGGTATGGTATGGTATGGTATGGTATGGTATGGTATGGTATGGTATGGTATGGTATGGTATGGTATGGTGAGACGAGAACTTTTAGGTGTTCCCCATTTATTAATGAAGTCATAATTCTCTTGCTGACAGATTAAAAAGGCATTTTGCAGCATCTTGAATGTGCTAGTGAAGGCCTATTTCCATTGGCCTCCTCTATACTTTTCCAGCTTCTGAAGCCTGCCACAGACTCCTGTGGGCAGCCATCCCTGTCTCCCAGACAGTTTGGTAATGCTCTGTGTCTTCTTCCAGCACATACTATCTCTTTTTGCGAGATAGGTATGCTTATCTTCAAGAAAGCAACTGTATTAGTAAGGTAAGAGAGGATTTGATTCTACCGTTGCAATGAAGATAATTAATATTCATCTCTGAAAGACAGAGGTGGATGTGAGGATGATAAAACTAGTATGCAAGACTGGAGCAACTGGTGCTGAATAACTCATGAAGAGGATCCTGGGATTTAGTAATGACATTGGGAAATTTAATTTCTTGCATGAACCGTTCCCTGCAAACAGAGACTAAGGTCCCATCAATTCCCCCTGGTATGAGCACAAAGAATAGCTCCCAGCAGTCTGTCACCCTTGGGACAAATGCAGGATTAATATATTGTGGTTTGTGTTGGCCTGTGCCATGCCTTCCTCATTGTCATCTGAACCTCCAGGGGATGGGAAGTCTTCTTAATTAATTCTCTTAATTCAAGCACCTGTGACTGATTTATATTCAGTCTAGGGTCTGATCCTGCAGGGCAAGAGCTGACTTTGGTGAAGTGCACCGCTTTGCAAATCCCCAGCAGAGGGAAATTGCTGGATTTTATGCTGCTGGATTTTATAAGCAGTGAGAGTATTTGGAAAACCTCTGCTGGCTTTTCCCCAGTGTAGCTAAGACATGGCATTTGTTGCTCATTGGTGCTACAGACTCACAACTCGGCCGAAATTCACGTTCTAGGGATGTATGTATGCTTGGTTTCATCCATGGGTGACAGCACAATCTGGAAGAAGAAGGGAGAAAATGATGTCAGGAGGAGCAGGGGATTTTGCTGCTCAAGGAGGCAGGCGATGAATCATCCTTCTCACAGAGATGTGGTCTTTTGCCAAAGGCTTCAGATGGTCCCCATCAGCTCTTTCAGTTTGGTGTGCTCTCTCCTCAGTTCCACTGCAGTGGCCAGCCGGCTTCTAACGCAGGAAACAGTTTGTCCTGGGAACAATCCTAGCAAGTGCATGCATGCCCACTTCAAGGGCAGGCTGACATTGCCATCTCATTCCTCTCTTTCAGGCAGTACCACTGCATGGGGTTATACCTGGGAAGCTGAGGGGCCAAGCAGTGGCCACACAAATGACCCAGCAGCAAAGGTTTGGTGGTCCCAGCCCTCCTGGACAGAGAGGTCAGTAGGTGTGATGGATAGACCATTCAATGGGTCACAGCACCTTTCCCACTCGCAGCTGAATCACCAAAGAAACAAAGTACTCAAACAATCGGGTAATATTTTAAAATGAACGGTTACAAAAAGCCCTTGTCCTGCTGAGATATTTTTCTTTAGTCAAAGGGAAAAAGAATGTGCTTCCTTTTTTTTTTTCCTTTCCCCAGAAATGTGATAGAAGATATGTCTTTCCAGATATGACTCTTTTCTGCCAGGGTGTATCTGGTGTGTGTGCACACATGCGTACATGTGGAATTTTCCTTTGGAAAAACAACCCAGAAAGACAGTAATTCTGCCTATCTCACTGTCCATCTCTAAAAATGCTGAAAGCAGATGTTTATGTTATGACAGTAGTGCTCTGTGGTATGTCCCAAGCGCTCCAAGCAGAAGTGAGCAGCTTTAAGGAATGATGGAAGTCTTAGCTACCTGTGTGCTGGGAAAATGAAGCATTCGGGTAAACATAGCACATGGCTTCCTTCTGTTGGAGAGGTTAATCGCTCTCAGAAATGTCGTAGGAGAGAGCTACAAGGTGAGGGGAAGCTCTAAACCTGTGCGCCCCCAGATGGCTGGAGTGGAAAGGCAGAAAGCACCACTGAAAGGCTGAGGACCCACCACTCATGCCCTGAAGAGCCAATGTTATGTCTGAGTGACCACACTATGCCAAGAAGAGCAAAGTACAGAATTAAGGTGAGAATGGAAAGGCTCCATGACATATTGATCTTATAAGCAGTGTCAATTAGCAGGTCAATTTTTAATAAATTAAGTCTTGGGTCGTGGTATCCCAGCTATTCTGTATTTTAAAATTTGCCAGATCTTTTTGGGGGCATACAGCTGGAAATCATGCTGGCTATTCTTCCTATAAGCAGATCCAAAACAGCACCTGAGACAGCCCATATTCCCCTGTGTTCTTTATCTTGGTGAGAGGAAGGGAATGATTCATTTTCACCTGGGTACTGTAATCTCACACCATCAGATAAGCTTTTCTCACACCATCAACTTGCTTTCCTAAGGCCTGTTTGCTCACCGTCTGCTCTGGGGTGAGAGAAAACCACCTTGAGACAGCCTGAATAGCAGCTCAACAGCAGTGTGTAGGAGACACCCACACAGCCCACATCTCTAGGGCAAGGGAGTGCACCTCTGGCTTTGTCTCCTGACGTTCTCCTGAGAGATACAGCTAAACATGGAGGAGCTCTTGTGGTACAGAGCATCCTCCCTCTTGCATCCTGGCTAGAATTGTTTGGCATCCTCTGGAGAAAACATGCCCCCTGTGGTAAGGGAGCCCTTTAATGAGGTGGATCCTCCTCAGGGATGCTGCGGAGCACCAAGGATGCCATCCCAGGGGTTGTGTACTGGCAAAGTTGGGGTTTGGGAGCCCATGGAGGAGGACTGAGTCCCTTTTCTGAAAACACAAGCAGATGCCTGATAAATATAGGCAGAGAGATTTAGTTAAAAGTTACAGCTTACCTTCTTCATCTGCAGTGACTGTGGTTATTTTTGCTAATCATCAAAAGAAACTGGATGTAGGATTAAAGCAAAGGAATGATCTAGACACATGAATTATGAATTTTGCATCATGAATTATTGCCTAAAATAGCATGATGTACCAAATACATCTAGGGCAAGTGTTCTTTAGATTTGAAAGACTGGAAAGGACATCAGCTTCAGGGAAAAGAAATAGTTTCTTTTTATATCCTAAAAAAAGAATTTGGACAACTTTCCCTATTTGGCATCCAATAGTTTCTAATCTCTTTATACAACTTTTGCCACCGTGATGTTTTTGGGTCTTGGCTGCTCATCTTGAAAGGCTTCGCTGGCATTTGATTTTCAGAAGGTCAGTGCTAAGCGTTTGCCAAGACCCATCTGCCATTGGGGAAATGGAGAACCAAACACTGAGACACCAAAACCTGGAGGGTTACTTTTGGGCAAGAACATGACTCTGTATCTTTTCTACCTCTTCTCACTTCCTCATTGCTAAATGCCCAGAAACTTGCAACACAGCATCATTAAAATTTCTTAACCAACTTTCATGGTTTCTACATCAGAGCTTTGGGGCAGGGGACTTCCTTTCTGGAGGGCATTCAAGGAATTTGGCTACAGAGGGTGAAAAAGGGAAAGGCTAGAGTAGAAGAAAAACGTCAGTGAGAGCTAGATACTCAGATCACTGGATAGTTGCATAAATAACTTTATTAGCCTGGCTGGAGGTCTGAGGCTTAGCCCACTTGGTGTTAACCACAGACACACTGATGGAACATCTACTTATACACTGTGACCCACTTCTGCCCCAGCCCAAAAGAAACTTTGGTCTATTCCCATTCCAGCTCCTAACACAAAATGAAATTCCCTATCTTGTACATTATCTTTTATCTGGATATTTCCCAACACCACTATCACTGCATCGCTTGGAGGCAAGATTATTCAGGCTCCCAGCTAGGGACCTGCAGCATTGCTGCTGCACAGAGCAAAGCACACACAGAGACTGCAAAGAGAGCTGTTTTCAATATGCATGGAATAGATTTGGGCATACCCAGATATACAATTATTATTATGTCTGCTTCCTGAAAATAATTTCTTGGCATCTGATCATTGCTGAAACTGACTGGTAGCTTGTGTTAAATTCAGAGCCCGGAGATCTCCAGAACATACCTGTTCTATTCCTTTGCTTTATGTGATGGGAATCTAGTGAAGAATGACAGACTTGCTGCTGGGATGTCTATCTGACATCTTTTTGTGAGACTGAGAGAGCTGCATTTGTTGTTTGGTCCCCAAAATGCATTTCCACTTACTTGTCCTTCCAGAAGAGATGAAGAAGTGCCCTTTTTCTTCAGGAGGTATAGTTCAGAGGGTGAAAGTCACTCAGTCCCCACTTTGTTATCTTCTGGGCATAGTGTTAGACCAAGATGTTTACTCAGATATTTTCATTTTGAGAAAACACTCCAGTGAAGGGAAGGAGTTTTATTGGAGGTTATTTAACATGCTCAAGATTTGTTGCTAATTTATGTTAGTAGCTTTAAATATACGCAAATGCTGAGGCTAAATGATGGTGACAAAAAAGTAACAGGGAGAAAAAATACACAAATACTTCAGTGTTAATTTGTTTTAAGATAGGAAGATGGGGGAGATACTACTTCTGTGTCACACTTCAGTAAAACCCTGGGTAACTTTCCTGAATCCTCCTCTTTCTTTTTGTCATTTGATTGTACAGCATTCACTCTACATTATTTAGGCAAAGAAAAGAGAATCCCTGGTGTGGCATCCAGCAGCTTAATTTAAATACAAATTGAAAAAAATGTTTACAAAAAAAGGAAAAAGGGACAGGAAAGCCTGAACCATACTTTTTCATGGCTGTGGACATTCTGGTGCAGAAAAAGGAGGTTGGTCTAGCATCAGCAGGCTTAGAGTCCTTCATCGTGGAAGACGGATTGATTTGCAGGGCAGAAGATTGCCTGCTCATTTTGGCTGAACAATTTAGTTGGGTAGATTTTGCTAATGCCCATGCCTATACCCCTCATGTTTAAATAACCTTGTACTGAGCATATATCAGGGTTCGAAAAGGACTCAATAACTCATTGAAACATATTACAGCTCTTTTTTATGCATCCAGAGCAAGAGCAGAAAGACGTCAGAAAGGTATTATAAGAGAGTGGACATTTATCTGAAATGCTATTTATACTTCATTGAATTGGCTGAAAAGGACTGTGGAAGGCCAATAATGAGTGAGGGAGGCAGGCAGCCATCCCACTGTGCATGAGGGATGGTGTCTTAATGGATGATTTAATGACTCCAACGTGTGTGGAGGGGCCAGAGACCAGGCAACTGACCAGGCAGAAATATTCTGTGTTCAAGACACAGCTTGAATGGGGGAAGAAGAGTGATGCAGTGCCTGCTTTCCCCCTCACAGTTTGATTGTCCTTGTGCTGCTGGTTTTGATTCTCATGGGGCCATTCCTCATTGTGAAGGCAGGAGTCATGCCTGCCTTCTCCAGGTTCAAGTCTCTTCTGGGATGAATTAACACATCAGATTTGCATCAAGCCCCAGCCGCCCACCTTACCACTTCCCTCAAGAAGGGGCCAGAACAAGCACTGCTGTGTTTTCTCTAATACCCTAATTTCTGGGATGGGACAGAAAAATGAAAATATAGCTCTGAGCCTGAAGTTGGAAAGAGGTAAATCTGTGGGATGCCCAGACAGGGTAAGGAAGCAGAAAGGATGAAAGTTGTTCTGAATAGAGAGCCATTTTGGAGAGGCATGTGTCTGCTTTATGGTGAGGTGGTAGTGAATGGTGGTAGATAAAAACAGCTGCCCTTGTCATCTTCTTGTATATAAGCAAGACTAAACCGTCGATATCGGACATCAGCATAAAATCTGGCACAAGCGAAAAGACAGACAAGTGCAAATAAGCCTTCCATGAATTTTCAGTGATAGAGCAAATTGTGAACAGAGGAGGTTTACACTGAATACTAGGAAAAATGTCTTCATGGAAAAATTTGTCAAGCATTGGAACAGCCTGCCCAGGGAAGCAGCTGTGTCACCATCCCTGGAGGTATTTAAAAGATGTGTGGATGTGGCACTTAGGGACATGGTTTAGTGGCGTATTTGGTAGCACTGGGGTAACAATTGGATTTCATTGTCTTAAAAGTCTTTTCCAGTCTAAATGATTCTGTGGTCTGAAAGGTGAAATGTTAAGGGATGACCTCATGCCTGAGTTTGGCTTGTCTGTATAAGACTAGATTATCAGTACAATCCTTACTGACTGCTACATCATCCTCCTCTTCCTGAATTAGTGGATGTATATTCCTCCAAGAGCTTTGAGTTCTTTCATACAGTCTGACTTCTCTGTAGAACACGAAAACTCTGTACATGGCTGGCTGGCCAGTGACTTGTCTAATCAATATTTGAAAAATCAGCCTGCACTGCCTTTTCATATTCACCTATGGGTGATGGATACTATTCCTGCAGGGCTATTTTGCTGATGGAAATTGTCCAGGTCAGCTGCAGGTCTTTTATTATCAAAGCAAATCAGTGAAACATCTCTTTAAAAAGACCAAAAAACCACAACATCCCCCAACCTGTTATTGAATGGCAAAGTGCCACCACAGTACATATGTTGTAGAGATCCCGTTTCTGAGCATAGAAGTCCCAGTACCAGCCTCAATCAATATGTTTAAATAATCTTGTGAACTTTGGTATGTGCTAAAATTACCTCCAGTGACATTCAGCCATGTTTCCTAGCCCAAACACTGGGAATAATTCTCTTTTATTGGCACCCGTTCTGCATTGAGATCAAGAGGCTGTTGAGCTGCAATTCTTTTATTTGCGTTACTAGAGGAAAGATCAAATGGAACGAATATAGTCAAACATTTATTTTTCTTCTTTGATGTTGTGATGTTCCCCCTGTAAGCACTTACAACCTGACAGCATCTGGGGCAAGCTTTTGCCACACCACTCTCCACCACAGCTTCCTCAGCACTAAACTGGGAGCCTGATAGGGGGTTACATTTCTGACAAAACCCAATGAACAGCGATAGCGCTGCAGGGATCGATGCAGTAGATGGGATTTTGGCTTGCCTTAGCAGGCTACTAGCTATTTACGGCAAGGCAATAATCACACTGGGTTGGTAATGCTTGGATCTCACTTCTCTGGGACTTAAATGAGTGCCCAAACTGCAGGGCAGCACAGAGTCTGTCCCAGGCTTCCTGACTTGTATTTACAGCTGGCTCTGAGTGACTCTCTTATCTAAGGCCTCTAACAAGTCTTCCAGTAATATTACCACACTTTCTTGCTCCTTAATTGCCAGAGTTGAGGGTTTGGGGTATTTTTGTCTAGATAATAGCAAGAATAAGGTCCTCTTTAGATTGGAAAAGGCCCACAGCTGTGCCCACAGAACTCAAACTGCAAAAATCTATGTTGGTAAGATTACTTCTGGATTTGTAGGGTCATCTGCACACAGTAAGAACACAACAGCCAGGTTTGTTTTTCTGCACTAATATCAAACAACTAAGGAAATGTACTGCATCATCATTAATCAAAGAGTCATAGAATCATTTAGCCTGAAAAAAGACTTTAAGATCATCAAGTTCAACCATTAACCCAGCACTGTCAAGTCCTCCACTAATCCATGTAAATCACTGTGGGGCTTCTTACAGGCAGTAGTGAGAAACACATTTTGAGGATGCAGTTCGTCTGATCCCTGCTTTGCAGAAAGCCATCTTTAGTAGAAAATTCAAATTCACCCCCTTTTGTCAACCCTAACAGCCAGACCTCCCCAGAAGTGCACAATCTGCGCTGCACAAGTGTGCAAGGTGATGTAGCTGTATTTTTCACGGGTTTCCTGTTTGAAAGCCTTAAGAGGCTTATTCCCACACTTGGTTATATTCAAACTGAAGCAAGTCATGTCAGTGATTTACATTTCTAAGAGCACAGATATCAACAGCCCTTGCAAGCTGGGACAATTAATTTCATTAAAGGTGGCAGAATAAAGTATAATCATCTCAGCTACAGCACGGCAATAACTTGGAACAAATTTTTGGATATCAGTGTAAGAAAATATTGGTTTAAATGCTTTCCCTGCAGCTTTGAATGACAATGAGATGGGGAGGCTCTGAAACAGATGCATAACTTGAACTGTAAGCAGCAACTGATAAGGAAACTGGGGCAGAGGGAATGACTCAGTTGGCTGTGGTGCAGTCACAAATCCACATGGGGCTCTGGAAATGTTCATCCGTGCCAGTGATAATGCACCAACCACAGAGATGCTTGTGACAGTCAGAGAAATTTGGAGAGCAGTAATGAAAAATAACCAACGCAATAAACCACTGGGAACTTCAGAGTCAAAGGGCACAAAGGACAGCGTTTTGAAAATAAAAGGAAGAAAAGGGACTGAGAGGATCTTTGATCTAAACGCTTCTTCCTGCAGGTTTTATCTCTCCAGACACAAAAATACAAGGCTTATGTCTATTCCCTTAAGAACTGAACAGTATGTCAAAGAGGAAAGAAAGGGAGAGAAAGCCTTCCAAGATAACATTTAATCATCACAAAAATGCATGCATGAATGTGACAAAGAGAAAAAAATGCATATATCTTAAAAATCAATATGCAAAAGAAATCTAACCAAACAGAAAGGAAAAAAAAATTGCAATAATGTGTGCAGTGACTTGGACAGAATAGGATAGATAAATATACACTGCCAGCTGATCTCCTTTGTAAGATAACTATTTCATATTTCTTTTTTCAGCTAAGTGGCCCCTAATCCTGACAGATGACAAATCAATTCTTGGTTGTCCTGTTTCAGGGCTTCATGGAAGTATTTTCTATTCTCTTTTCTTTTCAATGGCTTTTTTCAATGTATTTGCTGTATATATAAACAGGTCTTTAGGGACCCATTATAGAAAGCAGCATTGAAACTAAGTTCATCCTTGCATCTCATTTCACAATTTTAGTGGCAATCACATATTCCCTACAGGGAAGGGGTGACTCTTAAATCGTGTTTAAGACCTTACTCAGAAAATCAGAAACCCTAATTCAGTTCCATTGCATCTCTGTCAGGGGCAGCAAAGATAAGAGGCTGAAACCTTACCTGTCCCTTAGCTGATTTGGCACCACCACCCAAACTAATGTACATTAGGTGTCAGGAACTCATATGGAAGCACAAGATACGGAGAAGCGTTGTGGGTCCTTCAAAGTCCAGAAACCAGACTCCTGCTCTTGGGATCAGCCTACAGGATTGTATTTCTTCATTAGCTATGCACGTGCCCTAACACTGTCTGCTCTGCCATCATGGAAATTCAGACTTGTCTTTGCATGCTTCACCTCAGGGTTTTGGCAGCCACACACGTGTGCAAGTTTCTCTCAGCTCTGAGAGGCTGGAGGGTGTGGCTGGAGAGTTTAGGCTGAGAGTTACCAAGTGGGGCACTCCATGGGCCATTAGCCCCAGGGCTCTCTGGTGACTCCCAACCAAAGCTCTCCTCTGCATGGTGTGTCCCCCACACATCACACTTGCTACTGACCTGTACATGAGGACATGGTAACTGAGACTTAGCTCTGCGGACCCTCACATGTGCTAAAACTCACAAAAAAATATAGGCTGGATCAAGCTGGGTGAGCTGAGCAAGCTCTTCAATGTGTCCTGGCATCCTGAGAGCAAATACAGAGAGCTGCAGGACTTTCCTTTGAAGCAGAATTTAACCAACACCCTGCAGAGGATGCAATGTACATCCTTCCTCATCTGTGTGCTGAATGGAGGGAGCTGTGGGCCTTTCCATTTCCTTAGCAGGAAGCAGCAGTGGGTGGGCCAGTGTATGTTATGGATACACATGTGTTTTTATTTATGCATATATTACCACTATTATCACTAGTCCAAATTCAACCTTGAAAAAATTCAACTAACCCTATGTCTTCTGCCTAATAGCATGTGAATGACTGAGGAGCTGGGTCGTTCCAGGGCACTGAGAGTTTCCCATGTGCAAAAGGTGGTGATCTCACTGCATCTCTGGCTCTGCACTGTCCTTGCCTCCTCTTCAAAAGCAACGCATGGAGATTCAGAGAGACAAAATGTTGACTGTATTCTCAGTGCTATTTAGGTGAGTAATGCTGCAGGCAGGTACTTAGTGGGGTGTCCAGGAGCACTTCTGCAGAGTTCATTCCACCACCCACTTAGCTCTCATGGGCCCCAAAGGCAAGTATCACGGTTCTGAGGCACTCATGGGCTATAACAACCCTGGGCAGCCCCACCAGCCCTGAGCATCCACCTGAACTACACTCCTCTGCCACCTGGCTGGACCTGCTGCAAGCCCAGGTTGCAAACACATCAAAAAAACAATAGAGCTGAGGAGATAAAGATGTTCAAAAGCTGTAGGGTGACCCTGCCAGACCAATTTGGGCAGGGGACATCCCAAACATCATCTCTGTGCACCTGGTGCTTTGCAGAGGGCCAAGCTCACATTACTCCAGCTCTCATATGCTATTTCTAGGCAGGCATGATCTCCTGAGTCACCCTTGACCTAGGTCTGCTTCCCTGACTTAGGTGTTGTGCACAACATAATAGAAGCACTTATGATCAAATCCCTTCCTTTGAGACAGGTCTAATTTGTTTTTTACCTCCCATTAACATCATTTGTGCACTTACTAAGATTAAAAGGCAACATCAAGTGCTCCTTCACTCCTGTACCAAAACAGCTTTAGGTCTTACTGTGTTAGGGACTTGGAAGTGATATAAAATCTGCTTGGCAAAAGGCAGGATTTGCTATCTGATTTGAGTGGGAAGAAGAAAGATTTCACACCGGTCTGAGGAGGTGGGGCCAGTAGGGTGGTATCACCTTCCCAGCTGGCCCTAAATCTAAGTATGCAAATCCCTCATTTCTCTGACTAGACTGCATATTTTAAAAGCTTGGGGTTTCTTTCTTTAATTGGTTTAAGAGCTTGACTAATGTATAAGGTACAGTGCAAAGCAGCTCTGTGTTACACACAGAGTTATCTCACCACTTTTTCCACAGGCTAAAATGAAAGAAAATAACACAGCTGATTACAGGCTTCAGCTACATGCTTTGCAGGTTTGCATGCCTGGGAGCAGCTTGGGATCTGTGTCTGTACTTTATAAGTGCCATTGTTTAGCTTTGTGTTTTGCAATAAATATAAAGCAGAAACCATTCCGAAGACCTCTCTGCTAGGAAGGTTTTTCTTGCCTATTATTAGCACTCTGCTTTTGCAGCAAGTGCTCATGAGCCAATATGCAGAGTTTTAAAGGACTTCAAAGTGTCATTGGGAACCAAGTGATATGTGTGTTAAAAAGGGTTTAATGGAGCTGCAGTCGCTGTAGCACAGAGTCTTTTTATAGCAAGTTTTTACAGCATTAAGAAAAACATCCTGCAGATTTCAGTAGGATTGGCATATGGATAAGGTACTTTGCACTATGATTTTTGTTTATCTGCTATTAAAAAAAAAAAGAAAGAAACCCAGCATTGCTAGCTATAGGGAGAATGATAAGTAGAAATAGTTCTGCAAAATTCAGGCAACAAATATTACCTTCATTTTGGGTTTAATTATTTTTTATATTTTTTCAAAGAAAACCATATGTTTGAAAGCAAATGGCTTGGCTTAAAGAATGGAGATACAGAGTGATTTGTATTCACATTGGAGATTTTATAGTCTTATTTTTTTTTCCCCAGAGCCACTGGATTATAGTATCATTAGAACAAGGCAAATCCTCCTTATCAAAGTTGAGGCAAACTTTCTGGGACTGTCTTTAAAAAGTCATAGGGGAGGCTCCCAAGGAAGGAATTAGTTTGCAAAAAACATTAAATACTGAAGCAGATCCATGTGTGATCATGTTGGTCAGCAGGAACTGGCTGGGAATCACTGATTTTAGTATATCCTCTAGTTTTCTTTTTACAACACCATTTATAAGTCTCTTTTAATTATTCCTGGTAAGCATGTAGGGATATTTGACAAGACAAGCTCCTCATTGTCCTTTAGCAACGCATGTCAATGGCCTGCCCACTTCTGAAAGAGACAGACAAGGAATGGAAAGATGAGGACCCCTTGCCCACTGTGAGGGGAAGAGACTTGCCCAGATTTATACAAAAAGGCAGAGGCGGGACATAACATTGGCCCTCCAGTGCCTCAGTCCTAAATCGCCTCCTTAGAGCCATCCTTGCATCCACAGTGTCTGGGATGTTGCTGCTTGGACTTGTTCCGCCTCTGAAGTCACATCATTTAAACATGCTTTACTCTCTGCTTTTGCTTCAGGCTGGGGAATGACTGGTTTATGCCTTGTCTGAGGGATTAAAAAAAATATGGAGTCAGGGAAATCTTTAGTTGTGACTGCCAAAGCAGGAACAGCTCAGGATTTCTCAAGACTCACAGGCAGCTGGGGGCTGCAAGCGAATGTGCTCAAAGCTGATGGGAACGGGGGCTCAGCTCCCAGTGCTGCCCTCACACTGGCAGCTGTCCCCCATCCCTGTGGCTCGGTCCCAGCACAACTAAAGCCTTGGCAAAACCCCAGCACGGCAGCCCCGTCCCTCCTGCCCCTGCGGCTCCGTCTTGAGCAGCTTCTTTCATTTTTCACACTCAGTCCTCCCGAACGGAAACCCTGGTCAGAAATTTTACAGAAGCAGCCGGAGAGATATTTTTTTTCCTCTTCTGCGGAGGAGGGCAGAGGAGCGACAGCGCGGGGGGAAGGGTTTGTAGAGTTGGTTTTTTTTCTCCCTTTTTGTAACACTAGTTGTTCAGGGGAGTGTCTTGTGTTATTAATGCTGAGTGGCTCCGGCAACTACTGTGGTTCAAGGTCGTTAGTCATCCGCTGCTACTGCAGGAGACACGGGAGCGCTGAGCCAGAGCTGTTCATCCAACCCTCTTGGTCCTCCCAGGCCAGCAGGTTGGGAAGAGCTGCACATGGGGCAGCGGGGTCGCGTGGGGTGTGGAGAGCAGCCTGGGGCCACAGGGGCATCTTCCCACTCTGGTCACGGCGTGCCCAGGTCTGTGGGACCTGCTGGGTTATGGGTGGCAGGGCCTGAGAGGGGCTGAGGGGTCGGGAGAGCACCTGCGATGTGCGAGTGCGGGATCCTCCGTGCACCCCAGAAGAGGGCAGGCATCTCTGTCCCCGCCTGGGAATCTGTCCCTGCATTATTTACAGCTGCACAGGCACGCAAGTCTCCTTTCCCCTGAAGCTGCACGGATGCAGGATACTCCCTGAGAGTTAAGGGAATACAGGTCCACATGCACCCTTCCCGCCTGATTTCTTCCTTTTTTCCTTCCTTAGGATGAAGGGGTCTAGGCAAACATTCCTTAATTTATTCTGCATCCTCTGGCTCTTGCTTCTGCTGAAGGCTGCCTCTTCCTCCCCTCTACCCCGTGGAAAAGACCCACGACCCCCTTCGCTCCCCTTTGGGCTGTACAAAGGACACACCTGTGTTGGTATGTATCCAGGTTTTGTTTGCCTGTTGGACTAGTTCATTCCTTACTCCACTGGTGAGCTGAGAGTTGCTATTCACATCATAAATCGCTCCTTTATCTATTTCAACAGCTGTACTGCAAAATACTTGTAGTCTTTGGTGAAACAGTCACGGAAGATTTTGCAAGGCCATCATGGGATCTGGAATTATTTTATGATTTTGTTTTTGACTGGCTGCTTCCCAAAGTTCATGTTTTCGCACTGCGGGGAATGGCATCTGAAAAGCTGGCTGTAATGTCTGTAGGTCTGGGATCTGAAAATAGGATGTTATGAGGTCCTAACGCATTTTGCTTAACTGGCGGGAAGGCACAGCTCCCCTCAGACTTGCCCAGGGTCTCACTGATTTCAGTGCCTGGAAAACTATTCTAAAGGATGGTTGGTCCAATACTTGGGCCAGAGATCTTTGTGGTCTGGATGGTGGTCTCTGGATAGTCATGCTGCAAAGGCTGCTTCCTCACATTTCCTTTCCTTTTTGTGAGCACACACATCTGCATGACCCGTACTGAAGTGGGGCAAGTTGGCAACCCCCCTCTCAAGTGACTTCAGTGACTGTGGTGATCCCCACAGTACCTATAGCTGGGGTAGGTATCCTATAGTCTCAGCTGGCTAAGTGATTCCCAGAGCAAGACTGGTAACACTGGAGTCGATGTAAACTGTGGATATCTCTGCAGCAGAAGTGCCCTTGGCATGACACTCTGTATACCTAGGGAGATGTGATAGCTTATATTTTTTATGTGTGCAAATGGATATGTCTTATGCATTACAATCAAATGCTTTATTTTGTCATGAGCAGGACTTGTTGATCTTACAGGCCTTTTTCAGCCTAAAAATTCTATAATTCTTTTAGCTTCCCAAGGCACCTTTGTGCTGGAAACATAAACCCTGTCGCACCTCTCCATCCTTCAGAAAGAAATAATTCTTTCTACTGTGGCTCAGGGAATGCAATTAGAAATAATAACCCTAAACTTGATAAAAGCAGTTTTTTGCCTCACTTCTGAGCCACCCACAGTGCCCCTGACAGTTTTGGTGATGCAGGGTGAATCAAAAGCAGAGTGGAGTCAGGGTGGAGAGGGGGTTCAGCCACCAGCCAGAACACAAGAACAAGAGGTGAAAAGCAGAAATGGCTGTGAGGGGCTGTCCTTGTTTGGGCTGGGAGACACGCAAGCGGCGACGGGGGGAAGTAGTGTTGTTTAGTGGTGAGCTCTTAAGGCAGCTACAGTTTTGATGGCACAGGAAAGGCAGTGATGGTGCTCATCTGTGAGATTTTTACACTGGTGGTTTTTAGATGTCAGGTGTGAGCATTGTCTGCCATTTCCATCCTGTTGACCCAGAAACGTTCTAAATTCCACACATTGCATTGAAGTTGCCTTATGCAATATAACTTGTCCTTTTTTTCCCTCCTGAAGAGAGGACAGCTGTGCCAGCCCCATTGCTGGGACCACTGAGCATCTCTTTGTTCAGGGAGGAGACATGAAAAGCACTGTCTCCCTCACCAGTTTCTCTTTCTGAGGTGTCCCTTCAGCTGCAAACATTCTTGTGAGCTCAGCTCAGGACCAAAACAGACTGTGCCCACCTCTGTAAACCACAAGATAAAAATGAAGTGTGGATAGTGCTAAAAGGGCATGAGCCAGGCCTGGCAGGGAGGGCTGGTGGCTGCTAACCCAGATGACCACTAGCCCAGGTGGCCGCCTCTGGGCTTTCACTGATTAGCTGCTCTTTCAATTAACTCTTGAAAATACTGTGTCCCTTCCTTTTCTCAAGCAGAAAGGGGACACACAGAGGAATTGACGGTTGCACTTGCCATGGTTTGTCAGCTCTTGTCTCTGATTTGGTGATCAGCCCTCTTAGGACCACATAGTAAGGCGAGATCAGCTTGTGATTTCCTTCCAACAGCTCGACCCCAGATACTTAGTTGGCTTAGTTTGCCATCTGGGAAGGTAATGAGAAAGAGACATGAGTATTCTTCTGTGTCTTCTTGACCATATAGATCAAGGCCAAGATGATTTCATAGAATCAGAGAGAATAATAGAATAGTTTGGAGTGGAGGGCACTTTAAAGATCCTGTAGTTCCATCCCCCCTGACATGGGCAGGGAAGCTTCCACTGCATCAGCTTGCTCAGAGTCCCATCCAACCAGGCCTTGAATAGTGGCAGGGATAAGGCATCCACAGGTTCTGTGGGCAACTTGTTCCAGTGCCTTCTCACTGTCACAGTGAAGAATTTCTTCCTTAAATCTTATCTAATTTTTAATGTGAGAAACTCCTATTGCTAAATGAATAGGAGATTTTCCTGAAGAAATGGGCTTTTTTCATGCAATTTTAAATGTGCAGTCAGGTGTCTAATCTTTCGAAGTTATCTGCCTCACTTTTCTGAGGGAAATGAGGTGGCTGCACATTGAATTTCTGATCACTCCTGTGTACCACCTGCTTGATTGAGATTGCTATGTTCATAGCCAAAGCTGGTCAGAAAGTGAATTCTCTTAAAATAACAAAACCTAGAAAATATTTCCCATTAAGCCTTTTCACTAAAAGTATCACACTTCTTGAAGAAATATGTGGAAATAATATGACAGGAGAGCAAAGTTCAGTTCTGGTACCTCTGTTAAATGTGATACAACTTGGTTGCTTCCTTCTTCTGTTCCTCTTGCTTGCAGCACTCCCTGGGTAGGCACCACCATCTGCCCCACTATACTCTGGTTGTACTGGCAAAGCAGTTGGGTAATTCAAGGGGCTTCCCTGCCCGTAGCAGATCCTGGGAAATGTATTTGAGGCAGGCACCTATATGCAAATACGGAACAGGCCTGGAGGAGAGGAGAGTGTGCCTCCAGTGAAATTTAGACAGCAGTTTTAATCACGCTCACTAACTGTATAAAAAGTCACATCATTGTTTCTGCATTTTCCTACAAAATATGGCTGCTTCATTCAGAGAAAGTATTTTCATAATTGACTTAGTGTACAAATAAAACAACTTGGAGTGTTCCTACCTGAAAAGGGGGTTAATACTACTACATTTTAGAGTTATGGCAAGTAGGGGAAAAGCACACAATAACAACCCTCCCAACCATTGGATCAGATGCAGTATACCTAAGCAATTCCTAACCATCTAAGATAACTGGTCTGTAGCAGTACCTAATCACAACCAGATAAATGGTCTTTCTTTGGCCTTGTCACGAGGAAAACTTTCCCATCATCTGACAGTCTTTTGTCTCCATCAGTATTTCCTGTCTCCCCAGCTTGGTAAAATGCCACCCTTTTTGCATTCTGTGAAGTCAGCTCAGGCCCTTCCTCTGGGCCTTCTGCACGCTTTGCATGTGATATATTTTTCTGGTTTTTCCTTATGATAGATAAAAGGGCTTTTGTAAGTGTTCCTACATGCAAAAGCCCATGAAGCTGTTTTTCCTCCTGCAAGGGCACTGAGGTTTTGCTCTGTGCACTGGTTTGGGAGCTGAATGCTGGGTCTGGCTTTCCTTTCTGAGTTTGTTACTGATGGGTAGTATGGCTTAAGGGATTTAGTCAGGATGAGACCTAGAAATCTCTTAGCTGAGTGCAGCCTGGCTGTTGCAGTGTGGCATCCTGAGAAAGAGATGCCGTGTACTTTTCTCTCAAAAATTGAGCGTGAATGAACCCTTCATATACTCAGGTTTTTATTTTCCCATCTGTTAAATGAGGAAAAGGTTGCCCATTTCACAGGGCAAGCAAAGTTTTATTTAAATTAGTGTTAAGGTACCCAAAGACAGTACAGTAACACTGCTAAACTGTTGACACTGGTGTTAATGTTTCATCATTTTTCTACTGATTTTTAAAGCTTTTATTAAATTCCACCCTGAATTACAACAGAGCCCTTTAAGAGTTTTTTTCCAAATTGCTCTGTTCTCTAGCAAAGGTTATTCCATCCAGAGGTACCTGAAGCAGCCTCAGGAAAGGCAGAAGCTTCCCCCGAGGATGCAGAAATTGGGGAAGGCAGTGAAGGATGGAAGGGAACTTCTGTGTTCATCTCCCTTCAACATATTAAGAAAGGGAATTTGGGGAATGGTAGGTTAGTCAGTTAGACATCAAATCCTAGAAAAATCCTGCAATAGTTAATAAAACTTTGTAAAAACACCTCTCAAGAGTAGTCAGATCAATCTTAATTTTCTTTGCCGATGGGATAATGCCATGTAGACACAGAATAAGAAGTAGATATTACAGCTGGGCTTTAGTAAGGATTTTGGCACTACCTCAGCACTAACATTATGCTTGAGAGATATGTGACATTGGTTAAGCTTCTACAGGGCAGAACAAAACTGATGGATAGTCTTGTTCAGAGAGTAATTACAAGTGGCTCACTCCCTAAGCAAAAGGATGTACAAAATCAGGTCTTTCTTGGACTTCTCTTTTGAACATACTATCATTCCATATTTTCACTAGCCAGGATAATGAAATTTGTGCTATTAAATTAGCAGTTCATGTAAAGCTGAAATTGTTTGCGAGTAAAATGGAGGGCAGAATTAAATTCAAAACAATCTTGACAACTTGGAGTACTCGCATCTGCAAAGGTAATTTCAGTATGGGAATGTTGAAGGCACTTCAGCAGAAATAGTCAATGACATGCAGCAGATGAGGAATAACCGGCCGGGTAGCATCCCTAGGGAAGATCATCTGGGCTTGTAGTGGCACAGTGATGGCGTGCTGTCACGAAGCACGCGCACGCAGCACGCACCAAGACGTGCGAACAGAAGCTAGCTTGCAAGACATGTGAAGTAACCTGTTACCTTTCTCAGCATTGACAAAGCCTCAGAGGAATTTCTGCCTTCCCTTTTGGGGCTGTGCATCAAGAATGATGCAGAGTGACAGGAGGTTTCAGAGAAAAACAAGCATAAGCTATAAAGAAAGAGTGAATAAATTAGAGTTAATTAGTCTAGAGGAGAAAAACTTGAGAAAAGACATATCTGTCCTTGAAAGCATGACCCATTCTCCAGGTTCATAAGAACTATGGCAAGAAATAACAGAAATGAGTACCAGTGGGGACATTCAGGTTAGGAAGAGGATTTTCCTATGACACTGATAAGTGAGCACTGTAATCAGTTCCTGAGAAATCTGTACAAGACCTCATTAAAGATATTTACAAACTCTGTCTGCCCTGTCCCTTTGGAACAATGTAGATGGTATAGATCATCTGCTAGGGCAGAGGTTGTGTAAAAGGACTTACTCCAGGGCAGCAATTCAGGAGTTCTATGCTGTGACTGCAAGAAGCATTTGCAAAGAGCAGCACTTATTTATTTCCCCCCCCTCCGCAGCAGGCTGCCCTGCTCTATTGGCGATTAACTTTGGTTGCCCTTTTTGGAACTAGGCGATTAGTCAGGGAGCCCTCAATAGGGCCAGACAGCAGCGCTCTCCATCTTCTTTGCTAGCAAGTGGAGATCCTATGGGTCAGCAGCCAGGGAAGCAAATTTCCCCATCTTTGTGCTCGATATAATGCCATTCTCAGCAACTTTTGCAGGTCACCACCTCCATTCAGCCAGGACCACACAACTCCTAGCGTATGAAGAAGGATGTTTTTGAAACATATTTTCAGCTCTAATTGCATTAAAGAATGGGTGTTTCTGAGCTACCAGCAGTGTAAAATGCCGACCTCTACCTGTGTTGATTTGTGTGATAGTCATTGTCCTCAACAGTTTGCCTCTGTCTAGCTGTGCATGAGTGCAGGGATGAAATATGCCCCGTGGAGTGGCAGCAGGATCGGTAGCATTCGGAGTTCCTGATAACTTCACACAATGGAACATGCCAAATGGAGTTGGAGGCTTTTAACAACTGCGCTCAGACAAAGTGGCTGTACACATATTGTCTGGGGGGGCACCATGACAGAACGTATAATTTACAGCTCAGTGAGTTCTGTAAAAAAGCCATGCCCAATATCAGTGTAGCACCACAATGTATTTTACTCTGAAAGGCTGGGAATCCACTTTGATTGCACCTAAGTCAGTTCCAGGCCGCAGCAGCTCTGCTTACTTCACCAACATTGCTCCATTTAATCAGCGGCAAAGTTTGACCTGATGATCAGCAATAAATACTGAATCTGACCATAACATTTTTCCCTCTGATTGTATTTCAACTAGAATAAACATGGGCATGGGAATAGTACAGTAGAGATACTAAAGCAACTCTTCAGCAACTCTTCAGCAACTGATGGTAAAAACTTCTTTTCCAAAATCACCCCAAGTCTTACTGAAAGCTTATGACTGTAAAATGGAAATATATCTATTGATCACAATAAAAAGATGTGCTCAGCATCCCAACACATCCACATCTATGTATATGTAAATACACAACCACTTCTATGTGCATTTGTACACATGGGTAGTCTTGTACATTTTACATTGCTGATGCTTGCTTTGAGTATAATAATCTTATTTTATTAATTGTGTATTTGGATGATAATTGCCACGTGTGTGCCTCTCACTCTTATTCATGTGTTAACCCTATAGAGAACTTCTGCTTATGTTTAAGGCAATCACTTTTACTGCCTCTAGGAACTGTATATCTGAAAAAAAGTTTCTTGCATTCAGAATCCTAAAATGGTGAAGCCTTTGCAACGAGGATGAAGTTATCCATTTACATTAACAACCCCTGCCACCATTTGGGCTTCGGTAAATTTTCAACACCCTTTCCTGATTTGGAAAAAAAAATATATTAATGTCACATACATACACAGAGGTTTTTTCCCTATTAATTAATGCAGAAAGCATTTCAATTGGAAATGCCTGGGGTTATAGATTTTGTTAAATAGGGCTCTTTAAAGTGTAATGTAGGAAACACTAGGGATACATTTGGCTGGCAGGTATGGATACCAAACTCTTCCACTAGATGGAAACTGAATTTTCTGTACTGTCATAGCTGTGTCAGAGTCTTTGTTGGATGTCTTAATGAAACAAAAATGAATGACTGGAGCTCTGAACTTAGGGGGCCTGAGGTGGCCCACTGCTATTGCATGAGCAACAGAAATAATAACTGGTATTCCAGGTTTTGCAGGAATTCGTTACAAATGCACTCAGAATGCTGCTATATTGATATTAATATTTTTTAAATGTCTTTAGCAACTATGCTATGTGTAATTTAATACCCAGTGACAGGTTTGTTAATAGTGTACATTTAGTATTTCCATGGTATTTCATAAGACTTAGCAAATTAAGGGTGAAAGGGTCTTGTATATGCAAACATCTTTGAATATGGAGACCTATAATTATATTCCATGACTTCAGTGTCTCTGTAAAATACATTAATACTGTAAATGGGATAGGAGCAAAGTCTGAGTTAAAAGACTTTATCACTCAGATCCATTTCCAAATTACCTTTCAAAGCAACAAATCCTCTGGCTGTATATGGGAAGATAACTTACTTTGCATATATGGCTATGTCACTGGAGCTGAATATTCCATGCTGGAATGAAATCTTGAGGTTATAAAGGGCTGTTCTTTGAAAGTATCAACTCAGTAATGAGAAGCAGTGCAGGAAGCCAATATGGATATTGGGCAATATTAGGAAAAAAATACAGAGAGAGTGAGATGCTGGAACAGGTTGCCCAGAGAAGTTGTGTCTTCCCCATTCCTGGCTGTGTTCAAGGTCAAGTTGGATGGAATTTTGAGCTACCTGGTGTAGTGGAAGGTGTCCCTGCCCATGTCAGGGGGTTGGAACTAGATGATCTTTGAGGTCCCCTTCAACCCAAACCAAATCATTCTATAATTATATGAAAAGGAAAACATTCCTGTGTTGTAACTTTGCATAACCATGGTCTGCCTGCACCTAGAATACTCGCCTAGATGTCCCCATCTCAGAGGACAAAACCTTATTTCTTATTAACTCCCCATGTGAATGCTCTTATTTCAAACAGGAATATCTTGTTCCAGGTTGAACTGGAACTGGATTAGACTAATTTGGAAAGAGCTGTTTTTATGCCAGAGCAGCATCAGCACAAGGAGTAGCGACATTCTCTTTTGTAGACAGGTTCTTGGGTCTCCTCACTCGTAGTCTTTTTAACAGATGCCTTGGAGCTTAGGATCATCTATAAATAGAAGAAGCAAAGACTGTGTTTTGGGAAAGCCTTCATCTTCTGTATAAAGCCAGGAATGTGATAAATGGCTTCGTGTATGCGAAGCCTTGCTGCAGCAGACGGATTTTTGAGGCAGAGGTTTGCCACGTCACCAAGCAAGGCTCCAGTTTCTGCTCCACCAGGAGCAAGCAGAGTGGCTGCAGGGTGGCCACAGCCTGGCCATCAGGGTTTGCAGAGAACTATTTGTGTCCAAGGTCACTTTTTTGGACTTATGTCTGCCTTGTACTCTGTGGCTACATTTAATTTATGGTTGGAGGGGTGAGAAAGAAATCCAGCACCCAGAAACGTGAGCAAAGGATGGCAAAGGAGGATGTGCCAGGTGCCAGAAAACCCATTTAACAGAGTTTTACTCAGACAAATATACCTACAAATCTGAAACTTAGAGAGGCAGCTTTCACTATCCAGATACTTTTTGACATCCCTAGGTATAATTCTAATTATAGAGCCTTTCAGACTTGTGCGGCAGAAGTGGATTAAGTTAAATAGTCTGCTCAAACTGCCAGAGGCTTCTCAGCTAAGCAATGAATTCCTCTAGTTCTGATTTTATTATTGGAATATGATTTTTTTCCCTGAGCTTATTGACAATGGCATTTTTTTATTACACACTACCTTCAAATACATGGAGAGAAGTACTTCCTGATATGTGAGTTTTTACCTTACTGCACTGAACAAAATGGTTATGGTCTTGTCTTATCTTTTCAGAAATTAATAGCAGATAGGACAAACCATCACTAAAAGTGACAGGCATTTATTAATACCAGACTCTAGATTCTAATGCCTTCTAGGTATTATAATGCCAATGAATTTCTTTCAGAGGAAACATCCTTCAGCCTGTCAAGGTATTGAAACCTATAATTGAAGTGAGACAGCAGAATCAACTTAAAGTTGTTTCTAAAGAAAATCATGTGCAACGGTAAAAAAA
>VZTJ01004682.1:2550796-2630537 GCA_013397795.1 Orthonyx spaldingii | reverse complement strand
GTGAAACGGAAAAAAAAAAAAAAAAGAAAAAAAAAGAAAAAAAAAAGAGCTTTATTTAATGATGAAGCCTATTTACATTGCCTTATATGTACCCACATCATGATGAGAAATAAATCACATCTAAATGTCTAGTAAATTAAAAGCAAGCAGTAGCTGCTAATGACTGGCCAGATTGGGACATGCTTTTCTACTGATGCCAGAGTACTAAAAAGTTTATATTCTTGCACATGTCATAAGTAATTAAAGCAGTGAGATTTTTACAGTCAAAAACATCTGATTTCCCCCTGCCCTTTTTAGCTAACTAATTATTTTCCATTTTTAGCTAGTGGAATTAAGAGCCATTAAAAACTGGTCAGCATTTCTTTTCCTGCCACTCAATCCAGAGGAAGATGATAAAAAGAGAGCAGGCTTGTAGTATAAGCAAGGATAGTCTGAGTTAACTATCATTTATAGACACTAACCTCTTGAAGTTTTACCTATAGCCCAGCACCAGAGACAGGTTCTCGTAGAGGATAAATCTGAATTACTGGGGAGGCATGCTTCCATGAAGAAAAACAGAGAGCCTAGGTGGATTAGGCTCCCTCTACTGCAGTGGGTCCCCTTAGGACATTCCTCCTCCCTCTTCGCAGGGTTCAACCTTTTTCCTGAGTACTTTACAATCTCCAAACCCAAAACTGCTCCTGATGACATCAGCCTAAATGAAAGGCTTTGAGGCCAGCAGAACCCGCACATGAGCAGGCATCCCCCAGGGCACAGCTCATGGCAGCAGACCACAAGAAGTAAGGAGAGGTTGACCAAGGGCAACTGATAAAAGCCCAGGTAGCTGGGGAAGACAGAGAGCAGATCAGCCAATGGAACGTGTTGGTGGAATGTGTTCTGGGGAGCACCTTTCCTTCAGAGGGCAGGGAGACTCCCCAAATTCAGGTCCAGAGACTTCAGCTGTGGTGCCTAAGGAACGGCAGACCCTTTTGAAAATCAGCCAAGGCTTTCTCTAGCAGCTTGTCCCATGGAGCGTGGCATTTCATGTGGAATAACTGCATTTGAGAGGGGAGCATTTGGATAACCAAGGTGTGGTCTGCAGGTCCCCGAGGTGGAGAGGGTGTAATGGACTGGGCAGAAACATCCTCTCTGATAGTGAAGGTGAGTTTATGAGAGCAAACATTTTGAAGTTCAGCTCTGTGGGTTTTTCCCAACTAGTCAGGCTGTTATTATTGTTATTTATATTCGTATAGCATCTAGTAGCCTGAGGTACTGTATTAAGTACTGCTCAGACTCAGTGTTGGCTCTGTTAATCCTCCTGTGAAGCAGATTTGCCTTTGGGCCTGGTTCAATAGACACAAAGGTGTCTATCTGACTTAATCAACATGAAAAATTTTCTTTTAATTGCTGTGAGACTGCTGCTTGAGTGGGGCTACCTGCATGATTGTGTTTGTGATTAAGAATTCTGTTTCCATTGGGCAGATCGGAACCAAAAATAGCTGGTTTTTTTTTTCTTCTCACTCCCTCTGTGGTACTTTGACAAACATGAGACAGAAACTTACATCTTCAGTGGAGACTGCCTTGTATAACAGAGAAAATAGAAATACCAATGGTATTTTTATCCTCAGCCCAGCTTCTTGGATTTTGAGCTGTTCATCCATAATCCCTTTTTTCTGCAACCCCTGGCTGCAGGTGCAGGAGCACTGGGTTACACAGCACAAGCAAAATGAGCAACACTTATCTCTGCTGCAGTAGGTGACATTGTCAGCTCCAACCTAAACAATTCTATGATTCTGTAGATTCCTCAAGCTCATGATGCAAAAGAATGAGAAGTAAAACAACAAAAGCTGTGCACCTTGGAAAATATCAAAAGACTAGCTTCCCCCTGTCTCTCTGCTTGGACTCCTTTTTGTCTTTCTGACTTCTAGACAGCAAGATGGATAGCTGAACATCTGACCTTGGTAAGAGTGGAAAGGAAAGCACAGAAAGACTGTGTGGTTTTGTGGTTAAGTCATAATTTAGGTAATTTAATTTTTCTGAGCCTCCATCCTCATGAATAAAACAGACATAGAAGTCAGGGGAAGGATAGTTCCTGTTGTCTGTAAGTTGTTCATTTGTGTTAATGATATAGCCTTATAAGAACTAAGTTATATAATGCTTTTAGATGTGTTATGGTGTGTTTTCAGGATGTGCAGGGTCATCTCAGTGCTAAAGGATGGAGTCAATCCAACCAGGCTATTCCCACACTACCCTGGCAAAGAAGCCAGGATCTGTTTTCTGTCCCTGAGGCACATGCAGGGCATGACTTGTACTAAAACAGCTGAAGTCTCTTGCACTCTTCAACTTCCACCCCCACCAGTGGGGGAGTGCTGGATGTCCTATCCCTGGAAACATTTGAGATCAAGTTGAACAGGGCTCTGACTGACCTCATCTAGGTGAAGATGGCCCTGCTCACTGCAGGGGGCTTGGACTAGAAAGGTCTCTTCCCACCCAAAATATTTTATGATAAGGCTGTGCTAAGGTTAAACCTGGACCAGATGGCCCTGGACTGTTCTTTGAGACCAAGACCTGAACATGCTATACCCTTCATCTTGGACATCCCCTTTATTTTTAGTTTGGGTCTTTATTATTCAACTTTTTTTTTCAGCTATTTTGTTTTTAATTAGCTGTTAATTCCTGGGACTAGTTAGTCTCTGGCTATTTGGGGAGTTGGGGAGAGGGGCGGGAAAGAAGGAATGTCTTGCTTCAGGGTTTTTCTTGGTTGTATCTGTCTCCATTTATTCTTCAGTTCTTTTAGGCTGACTGGAGGTAATGGTTCTTAGCATGCTTTAGAAATCGTTTTGCAGAGGATCTTGAGTGAGCATTTTATTTAATAAGTATGGAGAAGTAGGTTTTTATCCCTGCAAAAGAGGTGACAAATTCACCGTAATTTCCACTGGATTACTGTATTTGGGGTAGAAGAAGTAATAGAAGACTCAAAAATACTGGTCTTACAGCAAGTTCCAATTGCTGTAACTTCTGTTTTACTTGCCATAGAAGCATCAAAGTTATTCATGTTGAAAAACAGCACTTTGGTTTAATAGCACATAGGTAGGGGTGCTTGGAAAGAATTTAGAAGCTCACTTTGAAGAGTTGTGCCAGTCTGAACACCTGAACATTAATGTTCTTGAGCTTTGGAAAATGGTGTGTCTGCAGCCATATCAAATGCTGCAGCTCATCTCCATTTCTAGACCCTGCTAGAACAAATCTGAGGGATGACATGTCTTACACAGGAGAGGAAACAGTGTTCAGTTACAGGGATTTCAAAGAGAAATCTTTATTCAGGCTGCTGGAAACTGACTCCTTGCTCCTTGTCTCCTGTTTGCCTGGGATACCTGCCTCTCTTGCACAGGCTCTGAGTCTAGGCAGGGACCTCACTCTGGCTGCCAGGTCTGACTACAGTAGGCAGACTTTGCATCACCAAAGCTGCATTCCTCATAAAATGGTGACACCACTGCAGAGAAAGCACAATGCTGGCATACAGCAATTTAAAACTGACTTGAAGTGAATGCTCATTATGTGGATTTTGAATGACTGTTCCATGGGGATCACACTGAATCTATTTAATCCCCAGAACAGCAGAAAAAGTGCTGCACATCTCAAGAAACACTTTGCTAGCCCTGTTCACACCCAGATTAGTGATGAGAAATAACCAGATTGTTAGGTCATAGGAAGTGGTTTCTTTCCAACCACAGAAGCAGAACAGAATGAACTGTGAAGACATTTTTGTTTTAACAAATGTGTAGCTGGGCTTAGCAGCCCTGTGTGTGCTGAGCATCACCGGGCTTCAGAGGAAAGTCTGTGAAGAAATGATGCCATAGATGCTCTGTCATGGCCAGCACATATGCCTGTGGTGTGACATCTCTTCTGTAGGCAGTCACAAACATTTGGTTTCCGGTTTTAGTACCTCTCTGTGTGGCTTGTGTGGAGAGGTATAAAAGTCCTGTCAAGTACAGACCTGTGCCTTTTCTCTTGTGAGATAAAATGAGAGAGCAGGTGACCAAGCAGGCAGTTGCAGCAGTGGCTATCTCCTTGACTCCTCCATTTTCAACCTTGAAAGAATGGAGTCATTTTTCCGGGAGCATCATACAATGCTGTAAAAGCCAGGCTGTTCTGTGTGCTCCTTTAGAATCAGCATCCTCTCTGTGATAACTTACAGGGATTGAATGAAGACAGAAATTCACTGATAGTTTTTTCCCTTGAACACTTATCTGCCATGGAACATCTCAAGAAACGAAATGCCCAAAGATGACAGAAATACTTATGTGGTGCAGGGCACTCCATCGCATTTCACAGATAACGGTATTCCCTCTTTTTGGTTTTTGTTTTGTTTGTTTGAAGGATGCGTGCTTGTGGTGTCTGTCATCGAACAGCTTGCACAGTGGCACAACAGCACAGTGAAGGCAGCCGTGGAGAGACTGTGTGACTACATACCTGGTAAGTACCAAATAATGTACCATATGTCGTGTTGGTGCTGATGTATTTCTCTGTTAATTAAAAACTCACACGTGAAGTCCGAAAAAAACTTCATCCACCTCTTGTGCAGTATCTCAGATGTGAGTAGCTGGGAGATAGCACATTGCTATTTACAGGAAAGTCAGTGGCATGGCTTCACTTAGGTTCAGAGCTGGGGTTTTGTCCCAAAGTTAGAGTGAATGGGGCTGTATTAAGCCCCACACACGTGAGCACCAACACAGGCAGACCAGTTCCCTTCCTTTTTCTCGCCTTTGTCTCATTGTTAGCTGCTTAAGAATAGATTCACTGTATGCCCCACTACTCCTCCTTCTTGTTGATACGGGTCTTTATAGCAACAGTGAAGATGAAAATGTTTTCAGTGGGCATGGAAACTGCTATTGTAAAATTTTAAAAATGAGATGAGGCTGACAGATATAAGATGTGAGCATTTGGTGTGCACAGAAAAGCTGTTGAAATGTAATTGGTGATACAAATTTCAAAAGCAAGAGCTATTCCATACAAATATATGTAAGACTCCCCTTTTTCTGCCCCTTACTTTATCTACCCAAAGGAGCTTGGAGCTCCACATGCACACCCCTAAATAGAGAACAGTTTGAATGCCAGAATAGCTTTGTGCCTCACAGACCAATCCTATAACTATTTAAGTAACTAGATCTCACATTCATGATATCTTTTTAATGTTATTAATGTAAAAAGATGGTTTAGGATTCTTCATTAAAATGTCATTTTTATATGATTTCACGAATTGTATCTCTGAGAAACCATCTCGCTCTGTAGACCTAGTTTCACAGAAGATATATGTAGAATATTAATTCCCTCCTTTCCAAGGGAGGATTTCCCGGTGCAGAATGGGGCAGGGAGCTAATTGCTAGGATTCATTCATTGATAGAATGACGCTTATCTGATTTTTATTCCATAAGTCATATCCTCAGTGTTTTAAATTACAGGCACATAACCATGAAGTTGCAATTAGAAGCACTGATCCTGCTATTAAAATACAATTTTCTTCTTTAAATTATGACATGCTAGCTCTGTGTTCATGATTCACTCAGTGGACCTTGTTCTTCTGACATGTCAAGATATTTCTTTTCAGCTGCCATTCTTTACACACATAAAATCCTATTATCCCTTTAGTTGAATCTGTATAATCCAGTTACCTTCTGAGATGCATGGATATACACACTAGAAAAAAACCTGACCCTGAACTTGAAAGGAGTGAAAAATCCTATGGATTGTTTGGGAGCTACAGTGTAACCTGATTTTTCCTCTCCTGGGAGGTGAACACTGCAGCCCAGCAGGAATCAACCGCTTCCTCTTGCTGCATGAAACAGTAGAAAAGCTTTGGATGCTTGTGAGGAGCAAACCTACTAAAGCAGGTCATGCATTTCACCAGGAGAAACAGTTTCATTATTATGCACGTGCCTACAACTGATAGCAAGAATAATAGCAACAAATTAATGGCAGAGGGGCTTTTCCTAAGGCATAAAAAGGAGTAGGACCCCAAAATCCCCCAGAAAGTGGGCTTTTTTAAGGGCCTCCTATAATTTTGATTACAATCAAGTCAGGTTTGGATCAAGCCTTCTGTAAAATTATGTGATGTTCAAGAACAAAAAATGCTTAGAGAAAAAGAGAGAAAATTTCAGTACCTGTCAGTCCCACTCAATCTCACAGGCTGTGCAGTAAACAGAACCACATCCTCTTTTATATGGAAATACTTGCAATGTGTGTGATTCAAGCAACATGGCAAATAAACCTATGAGAATAAGAACAGTAATGTCATGAGTGAAGAAGGCTCTTGAGCAGATAGAAAGGCCATGTCTGGGGGAAGGGGCAGTATTTACTGTGTAAGAGATGTTGTTAGCAAGAATGTATGTTTACCTGGATACTGACTGTCTGCTTGATGACACAGAGGTGTCTGATACCCAAAATGTGCTTTGAGACTCTCAGCCTCCAGCTTTGCCTCTGAGTCATGCTCTGCTTCTGTGTTGACCACTGCTGTGTAAATACTTTAGAGCTCAAGTGCAAATGGCAACATGATAATAGCATCTTTTTTGCAAGTATTTGTCCTCTGGGATTCAGCCAGAGTTTGTGTTTCCAGGACGATGAAGCTATAAAGGAAAACTTTCTGAACTGTTCCTTTGAAAGAACAAGGCAGCTTGGGTGATCTCTTTTCCCTGAAGCAAGTATACTCTGTATTTTCTCTAAATTTTCCTGCATTTAGTTTTGTTTAAGCTCTTTTCTTGCCCCTGAACACTCATAGTTATTCATCATTTTTTCTCTTTCTCTTCCCCTCTTCTCTCACTTACACTGCTTCTTCCTAACAGAGATTTCTCTCTGCAATATCCACTCCTTGTGTGTGTTGGCACAGCTGGAGATTTGTGAACACATGAATGCAGGCTGGCTCCAAGGGCAAGTCCTGCAAACGCTGCCTGTGGCTTTGGTCTTGGTGCTTTGTTGAAAGCCAAAGCCTGAATGGCATCTGAATCTTCCAAGAGAACTTTATGCACTCAACGATAATTTAACATTATTACTATTCCTTTTACCTCCCATCATTTTTTACACCATGGGGTAATTACACATTAAGCTTCCTATATGTATAAGGAAATCAGTGTGATCAGTAAAACACCTATATCAGCTCCCCAGAGCTGATGGGCAGCCAAACTCTCCTCTCTTCTCAGACACCAGGAGAGGTTACAGCAGCCAGCTGGCTCCTCCAGAGCCAGAAATGTTGTGGAAACCAGCTGGTTTGGGAAACTCATAAGAAGACCATCATCTGTGATGCACTGGGGAGGTGTTGGGGAAGCCAGCCACATTTGCCTGCAGGCTTCTGTAGGGAGCCAGGTATCCCACTGGTAAGCCTCATCAGAGGGTGTTCTAATCAGCAGTGATGCCAAACACAGGGTTATTGATGTCTGCAACATCTTTCATCTTAAGTGAACAAGAATAAAATCTAATTCCAGTCAAGAGACCAATTTTTACTTGCAGGTTGCTTCTAAAGAGCCAATAGTGAGGAGTTACGTGGCAAAGGAGGCAGAGAAATTAAACTAATAACTTGATTGAAATAAAACACCTGTCATGGGATAAGAAAAATCTGCTACTGTAGTTACAGAAGCTGCCTGCAACACCATGAGTAGGAGGGTGTTGGGAAAATTATCTCTTCATTCCCTGATATGCCTTCCTCGTGCCAGTCCTTTCTCAGGTGCCTGCAGTCCTGGCAGGAGAGCAGCTGTGGGAGGAGGAGCATACCCATGCCCACCCATGGAGTCACTGCCCCAAGGGTTTGTACCCTGCACACAGCAAAACTACCCACTCTGTATGCAGCAGCCCCCTGGCCCTGGGCATGTCCAGCCTGACACTGGTTAAAATGGAATATGCAGCCCAAAGTTGGAGGGAGGTGACTACTTTGGGTATTTCTATGGCTTTTCTCTGGGAAAGATGAGAATGCTCTGTGCTTTCTTCCCCAAGTATAGATAGTTATCTGTGTGGGTAATGGAGATGCAAGAGAAAACAACAACTCTAAGGAATTTGAGGGTCTGCAAGTTTGTTGTTGTCACGGCACTTGTATGAACCTGTCTCTTACGACATTTCACAGCACCACCCGTGCTGTGGGTGCAAGGACGAGGAGCAAGACCTGCCAGCTCCTCTGCAGGATATGTGCATGGTTAACCAGCTCTAGCTCTGTTCGGGCCAAGAAACAGGCACTTTGCCTTCGTGGGAACTGTCAGATCAGTGCCCTACTTGTATTCAAACCCCCAGTCTCTCCTGCATTGTCTTTGCTCAGGTGCATGCATCACCTGATTTTTTACAGCAGTACCTTAAAGAAATCTCTGATGAACTGTCTTATCAAGGACATGCTTCACATATATTAAGGAAACCACTTGAGCCAGCATTCCAAAAAGGCACATGGCTGTAGACTGTGAAAGGAAGCCAAATGAAAAGTGTCAAGTATTTCTTTGAATGCAATTATTCCTGCACAACTGCTGCGCTACAAAAAACATACTCTCTAAACTCCACAAGCCCCCAGAAGCTTCGAGACAGTTCTAGGAGTAGCATCAGGCCCAACGTCACTTTCTGCTCTTTGATTTATGTTTGTTTTCTTTCTTCCTTCAAATCTACTGAGATGTTTGTTTAAACTGCTTACAAGATGCTGTGGCATGCACAATTTCTTTTGACTTTTCCATTATGCCATACTCAGAAAAATTAACAAAAGCTAATTATCCTTTTTAGTCTTTATCTTGTGGCTTATCTAAAACCAGAAGGGTTTTAGGCAAGATTAGAAATTCAGGATTTCCCATTCTGTGGTGTTACACTGAGGTCGAAGATTCACATGCTTTCCCCTAAAGTAAATCAACATTCACCTTAATGAACCAACTCCTGCTGTATTTTGACAGCTATAAAACCAGTTTTACCATGCTCAATTACTTTAAAAAAAAATAAATTATGTTTTCTAGAAAAACTGCAAGGTTTCTGTTATGTGCTTGCTGAACTTTATGGACCACACATAGCTGAACTGTAAGTATTGCTGTGTCCTCTCAGATTTTTGCTTAGTTTGTTCTTGAATGTACAGATGTGCCATCAGGTTGGAGTGGCAGGATTTCACTCCTAAAATTACATTATTTTTAAAGCAGAGATGCCTCCGAGTGATTCTAGTTTGGCATTTGGCACAGCTATTCCTGAGTTAATAAACACAGGCTGCCATTGGTAACCATTTTGATATTCCATTTAAATCTCAGATCAGGCCCACCTGATGTAATTACCTTTTGAAATTCAGCTCATTTGGCTGAGGGAGGAATTTGAATAACCCATGTGTGTGTGAGACAGGTTCTATAAAATCACACTGTTGTTGCTTGGCTCTTGCTTTCCATTCTACCTTTAGTCAGGCTTTCTAATTGCCAGCCCCTACATGCTCTCAGTCCCAACCTTGATATGCACTCTTGGGGAAGCCTACTATTTAATCTAAGTGATTAAAAAAATAAAATGTAGGCCATTTTATTCCTCTTTGAAAGTTCTTTGTTTAATTAACAGAGCTTTTACTAGACCTTCTTCTTCCCTAGGGCTTTTATTTTTGTTTTTAAAACTAGCCAAGGGACTGCAAAGTGCTTACAGGACTAAGAAGTGCTATAATCAAACATTTTAATTTAATTCCTGATTAGCCCAGAGGTGCGTCCCAAAAAGAAAGAAACAATCCTAGCACTCGTGCTTGGTGATTAAAGGTTAAGGATCTTTGAAGGATTTCTGATTATTTTGTTGAGTTAATGATTGAACATTCATATGTGCCAAATTGCATATGCATTAACTTTAAATCTTTGTCAGGCTTATGATTGATTAAAAAACTAGAATAGTTATAATGCATTTGATTCAGGTGCTGCATGTAAAGCACAGTCCTTTTTCATCATCCTGGGTTCCAATTTTAAATCCTGAGTAGGATGTCATGGCAGAAAATCATTACAACCAAACACAGTACTGAGCAGTGGTTATAGGCCACGGTGAAGTGAGCTGAGATTATTGTGTGGTGTTGGGAAGATTTAGCTTCCCATGGAAATGGCTTCTACTTTCAAGAGCCCAGAAAAACATAATAGTCTTTGTTTATGCACCATTTCATTCAGCATAGACAGGGAAATGAATGCCGATGTGGTTTGCCATTCCTTGAGGCTGTGTAAACAGGATCCAGGACAACCGCTTTGTCATCTCTACTCTCCTCCAAAGGTGAGTTGGCCTCCCACTTTTCTTAAAACTACTGATTGTGAAATGTCTTTTAAGTTGGAACGGAGCACTTTCCGTTCCACTGCATGTGTATTGTCTAGGAAATAAACTTCAACATTTAGAGCATGGACACTCCTAAAAAATATCTGTTTGAACAAAAAGTGCATAGCACACATTCGCTGTGCAGATCATCATCAACTGGGTTGAGGAACATGAGAGCCACAGGGCCAAATTCTCTAGTACCAGTCTGGACCAGAGAAGAAGAGTAGGAAAAATAAAATACTACTTTCTCCAGACTTTATTGTTAAGCAGTTCAATAACCCCAAACCAGATACTCAGCTGAGGTTCATCTATGCCACTGCGTTACCACGGCACGACAAGTGATCCCCGCATTGCCTGATCTGCCATGACAGCCTGTGTGGGCACAAGTTACCTGCTGCAAAAGCAGGACTGTTTGGCTGGGATTAGTCTACAGTGCAAGAGGTTTAAGCTAATGTGCATTATCTTTTGCCACAGGCTGAACACATATTTAATTACCACCACTTCTTTGATGCACAGTTACTTGCTACAATACTTGCACCTCCTTGATTGCACATCCTAGACCTTTGCTATACTCATACACATACATATCTGCATAGGTGTCTAAACATGTGCTGTTTGTTTTGGGATTCTTTTGGCTGTGAGTAATTTTTTTCCTTCCCAGCCATGATGCATCTCCAGTCACATTAAAACCTATGAGTGATGGGGATTGTTTGGGAGCATTGAAAAGCAAGCCATTCACTTCAGCATCTATTTTTGGAAATCTTTTTTCCTGCATCTGGATGGAGAAAGACGTGCTTGATTTGTAAAGGTCTGCATGAAATGTTTCACACAGGGTCTAGTCTTGCAATCATTGAAATCAGTCAATCTTTGTATGGGCTTCAATGAGCTGTGGTTCATCTCCAAGATGGATTTAGTTCTGCCAGTATTAAGGTCTGGAGAAACACATGCCTTCCAAGAATGACAGTAACATTTGGTTTATAGCAGGTGTGAGTCTATACTCCGTGGTATGTCAACATAGAGATCTATGGGTGTGCAACCACACAGGGGTGAAAGAAGACAAGTGCAGGCAGCAGAGCCCACACTAACTCGACTCAACCAGAATATTGCCCAAATTTCATCAAACAGGTACCATCAGAAATCCCCCATCTTGAACTGAGTGTCACAAGTGCAAGGTGCCCTTGAAGTGAAAGAGGATGCAGGCAATGAACTGCACTTTAAGAGAGGATGGACTCTCCATGACTGCACAGTGAGCTAGGCTAAGGAGTCTGGAGAGAGGGACTGTTTAAATCAAGGTGGCTCCTGTGAAGAAATTAGAACAGCTATGTTGAAATGCTTGGTTGATCAGACAGAGGGGAAAGGATGCCACTCGTGGGATTACTGTCACGTCTTTGTGAGCTCTTACCCATCTCCCAGAGCCGGTGTAGGACCAAGGGGTTGATTCCTTCCACCTCCAGCAACCACTTCAGTGAGTGCACTGTCCACAAGGAAAACAGCTGAACATGATGGGGCTTTGGTTTATTTTTTTAAACAAAATTTGGACTCTTTTTTCCATGGCCTGGAGACTGTCCCTCTGAGTGAGTGGCTCAAGCAAACCCTCTTCCCTTCCAAGTGGTAGTTAAATCCCTTTCTGCCAAGGCATTTGTTTCTCATCAGGAATAAGGGAACTCTACCAACAAAACAATTTTTTTACACTGACGGTGTCCTTCTTTTTGGCTCTCCTTATGCCCTGAGAGACCATGAGGAGATGGGAGAAGAAGAACAGTGCTTAGAATTCATGCTCAAGTGGTTGATAAATTGCCCACAGTAACTCTGTGACAAGTCAGACCGAGTAAAGATGAATTATGGGTGAAAAAAATTAATATACAATCAGTGACACAGGTGCATAAAATGCAGTTTACCTCACATTTGCTTCTTTAGTTTGTAATTTGATTGATCACTTCGGTTTTATGAGTCTGCAAATGTTGGCGTAGTCCCCTGCCGAGTGTTTGAACAAGACTTTAATACTAATGACTGTTCTGTTCAACTCTATTGATTTTCAGGTACTTCATTTATTCATTTAGACTTTTGGGTGCCCATTTTCCCAGAATTAGTATCATATTTGTATTGGCAAAGAGAGTGAAAGTAATAGCGTTACCTGTCCTTGGAAGGCAGTATAATGTTCAGATTTTAATTGCCTTTAAGGTGGGAAATACCAACGTGTATCTGCTTTTTCCATCATTAGTTTATTTTTATCTGTTTGTGTGATGTTGCTTTAGTGAGGTTGTGTGTTTTGAGGAAGAGCCCCTGCTTCAGAGGCCTTTCAAACTATCTACTTAATGGAGACACTGCAGTGTGTGTAAATGATACGTGTATCATTTTACATACTTCCCTGGTCTCTGACAAATTAGCCCAAATTATTTTCTTTTTGCCAAGCTGCCTGGAGCTATTAGCACTCTGTGATTATTCTGGAAGAATTTGCTCTAATTATGAATAAAAAATATTACTCCATTCACACAGATCTCAGTGCTCTCAGCACAGAGCTGGAGGAGAAGGGTATCCAGCCTGAGCAAGGGCAGCCTCCTGTTGCTGGGGCTTGGGCAAGGTGGGCTGCTCTGCTGGGGAGTAGTTTCAGAAGCAGACCTCTGATGTTGGTGGGGAAGACTGGAAGGGGCCCTTGCAGCTCCTGGACCACCAGCATGAGCATGTTACCAGATGTCACTTGTAATGGGTTCTGTGAGCCCCTTCTTGCCACCAGTGGCTTGTAGAGCAGAGCAGATGTTCTCCTCTACCCTTCAGTATGAGGGTGCCAACACTGGGGTCTCCTTCAAGTAAAGAGACAAGCTAATAGGGCACATCGGAAGTGTAGCTTACTAAAGGTAGCTGTCAACTGCATGGTATCTGAAGCTGCTGTAATACGCTTTGTGGTTTAAGGTAAATCTGCAATATGCTTTGTGGTTTAAGGTACATCTATAATATGCTCTGTGGTTTAAGCTACATCAACAGCAGATATTCTAATACGGGCTGCAGCATCACTCAAAAACACTGACTGTAGTACAGGCATCCAAGATAGCTGATTTAGGATAACTGGAAATTTTTTAGCCAAAAGTGTTTATCAGATCATATGTCAGAGGACTTCCTGCTCTAAATCGTGTAATACAGGGATGTTCCTCTAGTGAGTGAAAAGGGCTGAAATAGGGTGAAAGGTTTTTAGGCCCTCTCTACCAAGTTTCCTTTCTGGCTCTGGGCACAAACAGGTTTGCAGGAGATTATTCTCAGCTTGTCTCTAGATTGTTTTAAGCCAGCTGGCCTGTTTGGATAAATGGCAATACTTTGATTTTGTTGGGGCCAGAATAATGGCTCGACTTCAGCACTGTGGTTGTGCTCTAGCAATCACTAAAACAGTCTGTGTTGGAAGCAATTTGAACTCCTTCTTTCTGCCTTTCAGGGTGCCTCTTCTGCTTCCCATCACTTTTCTGCTCCAGATTATCAGAGACTTTGTGGCTGCATATTTTGTCTTAGTCTCCATCAATAGGATTTTGGTGGAAGTCATTTTACATCAGCACAAATATACACATTTATGCTCTTATCATTTTATCTTGCCAAAATAAGAATCACTGCCACAAGCAGTCATGCTGGTTTGTGCACCCTCTATCAGGTCTTTCACTGACTTTGTGGAAAGCAGAAGCCACATCCCTCATGGACATGACTGAGCCACATCCCTCATGGACATGACTGCGGCCAGCATGCTGTTTGACGAAGTAGGAACCAGCCAGTTCTGTGTGGAAAAGAGAAACCATTTGGGATTCAGTAAAATAAAAATACTCCTGCTGTTTTCTCTCATTTGTCTTTCCCAGTAAAAATATGAGCTTATTCCTGAGAGGTAAGTCAGAACCAAACTCCAGGGTGGGAATGCTTCTGCATTCCTGATTAAGAGCAGGCTGCCAGTCAAAGGTAGACCTTTTGACTGTGACCTGTTTCCTCCTTTTGAGACCACAAGCAGTAAAACAAGTATCTGGGAGGCAAGCTAGGTCTTGTGGAGCAAGGCGCCCTCCTTTTAGCCTTTGCTTTTGGAAACAGGTAAAATCTACTGAAATGTCAGTTGTTTCTGCTGCAGCCAGAACTGAGCCCTGAAGAAACAACCTGTAGATGAGCAATAGCAGAAGGCACAGTTTGAGCCTTAGTTCCTCCTCTTTTACTCATTTCTCTGCATTTCCTCTGCTCCTCTTCACTGACAGAAAATAAAATAAACCCTACCCAATCAAAAACCCAAACAATCCCAAAAAGCCAAATCACACAACCCCAACATTCCACCAAATAAATCCAAAGGAAGTAGGGTGGCATGGGATTTGCAGAGTGGTGTGTGCAGCTGTGCCATGCCAATGTAAAAGCTGCCTCAAGCAGAAGGACCCATGAAAACAAGTCTTGGGAGACACATGGGCCCAGAGATATTTGAGGTGGGAGGGTGGCAGACAAAAGTGTGAGGACAAGGAAGTGTTGCTCGTGAAAAAAATCCTACTTTTATCTGTGCTATTTGGCAAGCTTTGCAGAATTTTACTATCTTGGTACTCTTGGTTAAAGGATGATGAAAATGAGTTAGAAGGGAAACTTGAAGTGTTTTGTAAATATCTGCTCTCCTGGGAAAAAGCTGACTAACAAGGATGATAAACGAGAGAGAATTAGGGTTGGTTCATGCATTTGTTTACAATGAGAAATACATCTGTTTGCCAAAAAAGAAATCATTACTGGCAATGCACGATCTCTGTGGAGAGCATTGAAAGAAGGCAGTGAATGAAATCGCAGTGACGCCCCGTCGTCGGCCCCATCCATGGTTGGATATCTTGTGCACACAGAGCAGCAGGGCTGCGCCAATTGGGGTGGACAGTGCTGGCTGCTCCCCAGGACTCATCCATCAGCTGCTGAAGCCCAGGAAACCCCCTCCTTGGTGGTGTTCTCATGCCATGGGAAAGAGAGGAGGCTCCTTGCTAGCCAAGATGGAGCAGGAGAGGTTGTATGGGCAGTATGGCCTTCGGTGGCAGGCTTGACATGCTGGTGTCAGCCAGGGATTACAGGTGAACCGTGAAACCAGGAGTGTTTTCTTCTGGGTGAGTGTTTCAGCTGCCAGACATCCGCAGTCCAACCTGGAGTCTTGGCTGAAGTAACTTGTGAAGTGAGAGAAGGTGTCAACATTAGTGCTTCAGAGAGAGAAATTTCTACATGCAAGATCGATTCAGCCTTTTCTCCCTTGTTTTCTGCTTTCTGAGAGCAATATTCCTGTAGCTGTCTGAAGCATGCATTTCTCATGTGCTGCTACTGCTGTGAGCAAGAAAGGTCTCTCCTACCCTGCCCAGCCAAAAAGGATTGATAAATCCTAACTCTCTTGAAATTTTCCTTCTATTATACTCAATTTCAAGCCATTGTTTACATCTGCCTCTCAAGTAATTTTATTGCAGAAATGACAGCAGCTGGTATTGTACAACACAACCATGGGATACGTAAGATGCATGATTGTTTTTGGGGACAACAGTTGCCTGGGGGGAAGAAAATAGAAAACAATATCTTGGCTGATTTTTAGAAGATTATAGACACCATGAATTAAACATATATTAAGTACATATATTAATGTGACACATATATTAAACCCCAGTAACTTAGAAGTCTGTGTTCCTTGCTGCTTATGCTTATTCGTCCGTATCCCTTTGTGTTGTTCACCATAAATTTTTGACCCTTGAATATCACGGTTAATTAATTTGCTTTGATCACTGCCTAAATCAATTATAATGACATGCTAAATTTTATCCCCAGTACAAAAATGTTGGCAATGATTACTTTAAATACAAATTAAGTCCGCTTTAATATTCTAATCTGGCATGCTGCCGTTCAGTAAGGTGCCATGACATAAGGGATATTTTTTTTCCAAATGCTGTAATAATAGCACTTGCTGAAGCATATCTATTTACCTCCTTGCTGAGTTCCTGTAGCTCTATCCAGATAAATATAAACTTGTGCCGACTTTACCTTGGAGCCCTCAGACCCAGTTGATGTTAGGCTGACAGTAATGTCCTTAGGTGGGGCTGTAGGAGGAACTGATAGCATGTCATTTTTGGGCAGAACAGTTTGTCCCCACTAACAATTTTGAGCAGAAACCAGGTGCTGACATGCTTGTGATACTCTGGATTTTATTTTTTCTTCATTTGAAACATTTTCAAAAATAATTGATTTTTATCTCCTTTTTATTTTAAGTTTGGGAGGGTTTTGCCAATTCTCAAAGCCTACCGACCATAAGTAGCTATTCCTTCAGAAAGAGAGCAAACAGGCAGTGCTTTCAGCCTTCCTCATGCTGAATGCTGAGGGAAAGGACAGGGGCTATCACATAGCTACTGCCTCATAGATATGGCTGTTTTAAAGGTGGCCTAATAAATGCAGCACAACATATGGGAATTGTCATCACTGAGATGCAAGAATATTGTCCTGAATTGAAAATGGAGCAGCAGGGGAGAGCACATTGGTGTTACCCTGACCCTGCCAGACTCCTTTGACTGTCTTTTCTCTTTTTTTTTTCCCCCTAAATTGAAGTTGTGAGAACTTCCTTTCTTACAGAAAGATGTGTCTGAATTTAGAAAGTGCTGCTTATCAGAGTTGTTAAACAGTTGTTAAATATTTTGGACTGCATGAGCATATCTGGGGCATCTGCTCACCTCCATGACTGGGAAGAGTCCTTGTGGCAGAAGAAGCAGTGTGATCTTTCTGTACTGTGATACAAGACAAATTTCTTAAGTCTGGTGTCAATGCTTAACAGCACAGTGCAGAAACAGCCCCTGCTTATTGCCCATGCCTCTACATTTAGCCAGGCATTACCCAGGGCTGTGGACCACATGGGCTGCAAACATGGATTTGTTGAGTCTTTTGCAATGGCAGAGGCTTGAGGAAGGCTTGGAGACTAGGACCATGGCAGTGTTTGGCAGTTCCTGGCCATGGCAAGCAGCCATCAGGGCGCATTTACCCATAGCCTTGTTGCACCACACATGGCACATCTGTCCTCCTGCTGCCGGCTGAGTTGGTCCTTGGCTGTCACTCACACTCGTGGGTGCTGCCCCTTGCACAAAATTTCCTCTCCTCCTTTGAGGAGCATGTGAGTAAAAGGATTTCAGGAATTATTTGTGTATCACTGGTAGTTGACTTATTTGTAACGCATGGCCTTATGATGGCCAACTTGATGATGTCTCTCCAAGACCTGTTCTTGGAATGGTTGTCCTACTCTTCCTTTCTGCGTAGGTATAAGTATCCACATTGTGGAGGTACCTCTTCGGCAAAATGCCTCTTCAGCACAAGTTGGCATGGATCCAACAAAAAAACTGTCTTGCCATTGTCAGCAATAACTTACCCTCCAGGGCAAGTATTTCCAGAATAAAAAGCTAACCTTCCTAGATCCTAAGCAGGAGATTTTCCTTCCAAACTCTGTTCCCTGCTTTGTAGCTTCCTGCATGCCATGTTCCCCTGCTGGGATGAACCTCAGCTGAGTATAACCCTTATCCATGCAAGAGCAAATGTTGCCTCTATACCCTTCCACAGCAAGTCAGACTGACATTACATGAGTAATGCTCTTTTAGCCTTCTAATGGATGAGTTTTCCTTCAGGAGGAGTCACTAGAGAAGTATGTCCTCTGCAGATCACGCAGTGCAGTCAGGATATGAATTTCAGCTCTTCAGCTGATCTGGACTTTTCCTTGGGAAATAAATGATGCCCTGGGGCAAAATAAATGAACTCTTGCAACTGGAGTTTCATAGAAGGTGACTGGATAATTGATTGTTAGTCCAATAAAAAGTAACTGATGAGGAGTTTGTGGACTCATACATCATTTCTGTGCTGTGACTGATATTAAAATAGAAAAAAATGGTAGGAAATGGGGAGAAAAGTTGGTAGGATACTGTGAGGCTTATCTGGTTGTTTTTCATTTTGTTCTTACTCTTGTAGGTGGGACTGAGTACTGCAATAAGAAAAGCAAAAAGAATTATGAAGACTTCCAAGAACCTGGTAAGAAATCAATGGCGTTAGGGTGTCTTACGCTGTACTGGCATTTTATCAGGAGTGAGTCCTTGTTTGTTTTGTCTGACTGTGAATCCTTCTGATCAGCATTGAATTGAATGCTGACTCACTTCTGCTTGATACAGGATTTGTTCTATCAGGTTACACTGGAAAAAAAGAGGGAGAAATTGAGAAAAAATATGAAAGTATGGGGAGAGCATAAAAAACAAAAAAATCATGAAAAATGTAGCTACCTTGTAGCTGTATGTAAGTGGGTGCCTCCTGAACTGACCCACTGCCTCAGAGCACAGCAACTGCACTTTGGGGCTGTCTGAAAGTCAAGCAATGGCCTGAATGCAAGTTCTGCGTATTTTTCCTTTTTTTGTGAGATGTTGCCCTTGCCTCCACAGTTTGAAAACTGAGATTTGAAATCTTTCTGCCTCCAACAGTTTTTAGATTTGTAGAGGATCTCTAAAGGGTAGCAGAGAAGTTAGCAGCTTTTATTCGGCTAGGTTCACTTGGGTGAGTCAGTTCAGCCCTAGAGTTTGCTTCCAGTTGTCAGGAGCTTAATGCAGAGGAAATGCTTTAACTGTTTGTGAAGAAATTATTGATATTGCGTCTTCCTGAATCCTTACTGTGATGCTACTCACAAAAGTGAAAATTGAGGTGCCTAATCAGTCGTTGGGCAGTTGCCAAATTGCCAAGCCAGGGAAACAAAGCGCTGGAGAGACAGGCCTCAGCTCCCACAGAACAGCAACCAGCAGGATCTCTTATTCATTTTCCTTCCTATTCAGTGCTGTGCTACTGAAATTTCCTCTCAAAATACACAAAAGTTTTATTCCTCTTTCGCTGTAGCAAGTCCCCATGTTGACACCTGAGATGCTCCAAGTCAAGCACGTCTTTTCTGTGAGCCGGAGATCGGGCGCAGGCACGGGGCCAGAGAGGGACCAGTGCGGGGGTGCTGCCCCTTGGGACACAACTCTTTTGCTTCCTTGCACGTACTATGCCCTTGGCATATTAGGCTGAGTCCCTCACATGGCCAGAAACATCCCACTTTCATGGGCTGTGCGTGCCACATCCTTTCAGGCTCTCCTGAGCAGGGTGGCATGATTGGCATCAATCTTTGGGTGCAATAGGCTCTCCTATTTTGCCTCTACTCTCCTGTATCCTCAGAGCTGCTCAATGTCCCAATACTTTTCTCAATCTCCATTGGCCCTTGGCCCCTTCCTGCTCCTAGCTGCCTATTTGCCAGCTGGAAGGACAAGCAGACTGGAAGCATAAAGCTCACAGTTGGGTTTCAGTGTATTTTTAAACCTCCTGCACAATGCAAGGTCAGCTCAAATTAAAACAAGTATCATGTGCTTGCTTGAGCCTCTCCTGCACACACACTATGACCTTGGCTGAAACTTATTTTCAGCCTGGAAAATTGAAAATAACAACATTTCTAGAGGCATTACTTCAGCTTGCAATTTCCCATTCACTCAGATTGAAGTTATTTTCAGATCCAGAAAAACAACGCAGTAAGAAACACAAAAGGAGAATCTCTAGGAAGGAGCACAGGGTGAATCATGCTTGCATAAGCCACGTATCCCAGAGCAGCAGCATGTGATGAAATAGTAAGGAAATCACCTGCCCAGTCTCAAGGCTGACAAATTATGGTCTGTTACCTGCACAGGCAGATACATCTCAGTGAGAGCTGAGGTGCTCTCACTTCTTGGGGAGAAGATTATCTTGCTGAATGTGTGGGTGAGGATCCAGAAACATCCCATCTGTGGTAGGACATTCCGGCATCCACATCAGCGGAGAGAGAAAAACATTCATCTGGCCTCTTGCATGCTCCAGCTCATGCTAGACCAAAACGTCAAATTAGATCTGTTTGTTCCTCCCATATCTGCTATTTTGTTTGCTTTTGCTCCATTGCATGTTTGGGGAAAGCCTTCTGAAGAAGTCCTTGCAGGTTAACTGTCCCCATCTTGGCTTGGCAGCTGTGTGTGACTGTGCATAAAAAGAGATGTGATAATGAGACTGTTATAATGAGAATGGGAGATCCATCTGGATCCCAGGATTTCACATTTACTTGAAATTTCTTAGGATCATTGTGAGTTTGGGGAAAAGAAAAGTATTCACCAGACATAGAGATGTAGTGAAAGTGACTACAACTCAAAAAAATTCTAATAGATGTCTCCATTCATTAAAAGGAGTGAGCCATCTGTAAGGCATTGGCTTAAACCAAACACCAACAAGCATTAGGGGCTCACTGTTATTCTTTTTAGTAAAACCAATTAAAATAATTACAGAAATGTCATTAGGGAATGTTAACAGGCAATGAATAGGATATTAGTGTTATCAATCATTGTGAGCACCTCTAGCTTTCACCCACCCATTGTGAGCACCTCACCCACTTTTCTAGTGGGTGAAGAAGATACAAAGGGGCATCTTGCAGCAATAGCAATGCAAGAATGGTGATTAGAGTTCTGGCTGTAACATTTAATGAGAGCAGGCATCATTTGTACAATCCTGTCATGGCTGTGAGGTCCCTGCAAGTCACAGCCTGGCAGTGGGACAAGCGGGAAGCCATGGAGGGAGCCCAAAGCGAACTGACAGGCAGAGGAAGGCATAAGCTGATCTCCTGCCCACCCGTTCATGTCACACAGGGACAAGTAGTCCATCTTCTCTCAACAACTCATGCTGTAAACGTAGCCTGTCTCTGCTGGGAAGCACCCAATAGTGCCTGCTTGCACAAAGATTTCCTCTTTCTTTACACCTGTACCCCTTGCCTTTTGAGAGTAGCCTAAGACACCCTCAAAGAGCAGATGAGCCACTCTCCTGCACAACCCCAAGCAGAGCTAAGGCATTACCTCCAGATTTCACTATCCCACCTGCTGTGGGAATACATAGACTGGGGAGCCAGAGGCTGCTGGGCTTTGGAATGCTGCTGCAGCTGGTCCTCAGCAACATCCACACCATTGTCAGGTCACCATCATGCAACCATTCCCACCAAAGTTAGGCAGTCTTTGGAACTGCAGAATAATCTTCCTTTGAAACCAGCGGAGATCCAGTCAGCAAGAATTTTCAAATTACTAGCTGGGAAAAAGGCAGGAAAGGTTTTATTCTGCTTACAGCAAAGGGCAAACTTTAGCGCAGTCTGTGAGCAGAATAAAAGAAGATTTTATTTATGTATTTATTTTTGCAAGCCCTGTAGTTTGTCTTTCTGATGCGATTTTTGGCTCCAGGTGCCTTAACTTCAAAGGCTTTGCATACTGTGACTTAGGCTGAAGTGAAAAGCTGACAGCTCAGATGAAGACCTTGCAAATCTTAGCCTGATGGAAGGCTTAAAGAGCCTCTGGTGCTTCTGTTGGCAGGATTAGTCCTACATGAAGGAGGTGGGGGAATTGATTTCTTTCCTCTTTCCAGGAAGGTGTACATAGGTTTGCAAATCTCTTTGAGAAAAGGTGGCATCCTATCTGTGCGCCTCTCACGCTCTCTGCTCACCTGGCCATACACACAGAGCAAAAAGGAGACCTGTGTCCCAGCCGTGCTGCAGGACACAGCCCCAAGGCAGCCAATAGCTTGAATACAGAGATGCAAATGGATGGGGAAGAGCAGAGAGCAACTGGAGGTGCAGCAGTGGGATCAAGCTGACCTTTCAGTTCAAGGAAATGCCCCTCTCCCTGGCTGCTTTTGGCTATTTCTCTCCACTTCTTCTGTGGTTGTGTTCTGGTTTCTCTTTTCACTTCACCAGCACCTCCTGCCCCTCCAAGCCAGTGTCGCTAAAGCTTTGTCATTTGAGTGTGTTGGACAGAGATGAAGAAAGTTAATTTGTGTCATCTTTTCAGGTTTCTTGTCTCCCTGACTTTCCTTTTTTTTTTTTTTTCTCCTTTTATTTCACTTTTGCATCTTTCAGAAAAAGCACTGTTACAGCTCCAGCTCCACTGCAGATCTCTCCTCCTCCTCCTCCTTTTCAGTGGTACCTGAAAAAGGTACCATTCTTTTTCATCTTCACCTTGCTGCATGGTCACTTCAACCACCAGCACAAATCTTGGCTACAATCTTTTTATTATGAGCTCTGTCCCCTCTCCACTACCCCAGCCCTCCTCTCCACAGTGAGATCCTGTCTGTGGCATATTGCTGTGCCTGACCTCCTACTCTGGGCAGCATGAGACCCTTATCTGCTCTTGTAACCTGTCCAAGCAAACACCTTCCCTGGAGCTGAAGTCAATGCCCTATGCTCCTTGGCCTCACTGCCTTGCTGTGCTGCCTCAAATTTCTCCTTTGTCACTCACACCTTTATAGGCTGGGGTTACCGACCCACATGATGTGTAATAGCCTTCCACTGGCCTCTCCTGAGCCATATCCAAATTTGCCGTGTGTTTCACGTTGGGCATGAGTTGTAATATCATTAGGTTGAGGACTACCTCACTCTTGTTTTCTGTGTATATAAAGTATACAGTAACACAGGGCAGTTGGTCCAAGGACAGAGCTCTTAAGTGCTATGTCTGTATAAACAATTACCCTTCTTTGCATAAAGTTAAGAGTGTGCCCATCTGCTCATCTGCTCCATATTTACATGCTAAACGTGGCCTCAGTGAATGCAGCTAATTAGGCTGTGCACAAATTAGTCTTCTGCATTTAGAGACCACTTGAGCACCCTCAGTGTTTCAAGACCAACTGAACTTACAGTGAAGCCACACAAGCAGCATGTTGGTGGGATTAATTGCCAGTGCAACACAGTTCATTAGAGAGGTCTCTTTCAGCTTTCTGGCTACCTGGAACATCAACTGGATTGGCCCATGGCTATGTGCTACCAATGTTGAAAGAGTTTTTCTAGCAGTAGCTGTCTTTTACATCATTCAGTTTTGGCCAAAATAAAATCTAGATTTCCAGGTAAAAATCTCATTTAAAAAATCAAGGGTACTCTATCTGGATCCTCCCATTTCTCCTCTTCTTGGAGTTGTTCCTGACCTTTGGCCTGTAGAAACCAGACTCATGGCTCACAGTGTGTGGCTTTGTACTGTGTTAGATGCCACCATGTTTATAAAACATGAGAACTGTAATTTTTACAAAGAATGAAAAAAAATTGGTTACATGAGAGAAGACAGTTTCATAGGAACTTTTTACTTCCTTTTTGAGTTTTACAGGTCTTTGAAAACAAGAAAAATTGGTTTGTGAAATGCTCAGCCTTAATCCTTGACTGCTGTGTCAGGTCTAAATGCTCTGGCATGTAGCGTCCTTATTGACATCATTGAAGTTTTTGGATGTTTCTAGGCAGAAAACACATGGGTTAGCTCTGTCATTTACTGGCACTGAATATCCCAAGTTACACCACTTCTGTGAACTAATGTACCCATCTACTTTTACTTTTCTTCCTCTCCAGAAAAGCTTCATGGGGTTCTCAAGTGTATGTGCATTTCCTCTTCTGGCTAACCTGTGTGAGAAGATTAAATAGTACGTATATATTCTCCATCCTTAACCAGAAACAGAACATGGTACATTTGCTTCTTTCAAAAGTCATCCTTAGCTAACAAAGCTTCCCATACTTTACTTATGTTGGTTTCCTTTATAAAACTACTGTCTAGGTAGTACAGAAGGAGCTTGCACAGCTTGCTTCAGGTAAGTAAGATTCCTCACAGGGATCCGTGTGGTTTTTTCAGTGCTTAAAACATTTGCTTAATTTTGGCACATCCCAGAGGTCAAATATGTGACACACTCACAGATATGACATCTCCAAGAGGAAGCCACCTTTCTCCTGAGATATTTTGAGCCCAAGAAACTTCTTCATTTCATTTTTTCACCCAGTTGTGGTGCCCATGTCTCAGTGCAGGAAGGCCACCAGCACCTACATAACTCTGAGGAACCTGAATTTAATGTCATTTGTGAAGCATAGAACAATCCAAAGGTGTTTAGGAAAGTCAGGTGTATGGCATCCAGGAAAAACAACTCATGACAGTGCTGACTGAGTCAGTTACTGAGAAAGACCAAGGACGTGAGCTGGGTGATTACTCCTAAATCTTATTTGTCAATGTACTCCAATGACTTGGAGGAATACTAAAGCAGGTCTAAGAATAAATCAGTATTATCAGCCATATACTTGACTGTTTCAACTGCCAAGACTAACTTGCTCACCTATTTCTGCTCATTTAATTGAAACTGCAAATATCAGGAGTTTATGGGGAATTAGTTGATCGACATGAAAAATCTTGCAAGTGTCTTTTGAAATGTTAGTCAGGATACAAGCTGAGTTTGAGCCCTGTGAGTTCACACAGTGGAAGAGGGAATAAAATTGTATATCATATGTTGGATTGCATGTGTTCAACTCAACTCTGCTGATCTCTCCCTCATGCACTCTCACTGTCTTTGGTTTTTTGCTTTACTCTTTCTGTAGCTACCAACCCCCCTCCCCAAAAAAAACCAACCAAAAAAAACCCCAAACAAACAACAAAACAAAACAAACAAACAAAAAAAAAGAAAACCAACCAAGCAAAAAAAATTAAAAAAAAAAAAAAAAAACANAAACAAACCCTACAAAAATAACTTTTACCACAGATTTGATGTCCTAGTTCGTTTTAGAGACTGCAGGTTTGGCATTGAAGTCATCCAGGAGTCCATCAGCTTCACCACCAGAGCTCAATCAGCAGATACTGAATGCAGAATTTGCTCTTTTGGGCAGCATCACTTTGTTGAAGTACAAGCACAGAGCCACAACTGAATATTGAGCAGTGAATATCGTGCCAGTTATTATCTATACTGTACACTTCACTGTTTTTTACTTTCTGAATAGATTCCCTTCCATATGGTAACACTATGATTTTTGTTTTTGTTTTTTACAGTGTTCTAAGAAATAAACTGCCTTTTGAAGATTTTGATGGAGACAAATTTAGTACTTTTCCAGTAAGCAAAGCCTTTCCTTTGGTACAGTAATCCCTTGATAATGAGGATATCTCTGGGATTCTTCCTACTTTCTGCAAAGCCTTATCCATTCATGTGAAAATAGGTATAGGAATAAAGTGAATGGAGGGGTTTTTGTCATAAAATGTCAGGTTATTTCCTGGATGGAAAAGCAATCACTCATATATGCCACCTGGGAAGATACACACATAAAGCTGTGCTCCCTGCAGAAGCAAATTGCTCTTCTGCTGAGTGGTTTGTTTACTGAATTAATAAGAGGTGAAGTAAAGTCATATTAAAAAAAAAATGCCAACTTGTCTCATTTCTGCACCGATGAATGCTAGGTGTCACTTATTAAAGCTTAGCAATGGGTCTCTGGAATACAACCTGTTTACTGGGTTTTATTCCTACCTCTCAAGTTAGATTCTCATTTTAGATATTTTAAATTAAAAGTGCAAAAGTAATAATGACAGTCCTATCTGTGTGTTTCTCCTGGCCTTTAGACATTGAGGGGCTATCACTGGCGAGGCAGAGACTGCGATGACAAAAACACCACTGTGTACCCTGGCAGGCGGTAAAGATTTTAATTATGTTAAAGGCTTCTTAATAAGTGTGGCTTTGAGAAGAATGAGCTCCAGACTTTGTTTTGACCATACTGTTAGCAGCACATCACTGCTTGTTGCTTGATTTCACTGTGAGGAAGACAAGACAGGATGATCAAGACCAGGGATGGGGCTCATTTGCAGGAGTGGTGCACATCTTTCTTTCCTTTCTCTCAAGCATCTGCAGCTAAAATTGGTCAGACAGACCAGAGGTGGGGAATGAAACCATGCCACTGATTAAAAGGATAAGTTTCATTCAGCAACTTCCAGTATTAACTTTAAATTAATATTGCATTTTGCATTTGCATTTTGCTAGGAAAAATAGCCTCTCCTAGATCCAAAGGGGGGAAAACCCCACCCTTCCATGCAGAAAGGAATTTCAAATTCCCCTTTAATTCTTAGTGAAAAATGTCACTAGGGATCTGATTTCCTGATTTTTTTGGTGATATTGTTTATCCTTTTGTGTCTCTGTTTTAGTCCTGATAACTGGGATGCAAAAAGTGACTCTAACTGCAATGGCATATGGGTAAGTAAATGAAGTTGCACCTTCCTGATTGCTGCTTCTCTTTTGTCCTTTTTAGTCTTGGATTTAGTTTACAGATGTTTCTTTTTTATTTATTCTGATTTTATTAGCTGATATTAACAGTTTGTTTATTGATCCTTACGATTGTTTAAATTATAGCTTATATGATTAATTTAAGTGTACATATACTTATTAAAATAATGTAATAGGAAAACATCATTATTATGATGCAGTGCCTCCTGCAGGCAAGTGTTCAAGAATAACTAAATTCTCAGCCTCTGTTTTGCACTGCCATTCTTCAGGTGCTAGATAGATACTATCATCTGCCCTTTCTCTTCTCCAACAGGGCGTGGATCCGAAAGATGGAATTCCTTATGAGGAGAAGTTCTGCAAAGGTAAATCTTTAGAGTCAATACAAGAAACCACGTGTCTTATATATTAATTTTACAAATATTTCAATATTGCACAGTCATTCACAAGGCAGGAGAAAGACAACAGGCTTTACAATGTTGTAAGAAAGGCAAAATTATTTGTGTTTTTTGATCTTGAGGATGGGCAAAGATGAAAAACACAGGCTGCTGGTAATTTCCTGTTAAAAATCAGCTCAGTAATGAAGTTGAATGCATAGATCAGGGACAGCAGCAAACTGAGATGTCACCTCTGCATCTTCTCTGGTGCCTGAAGACTAACCCGGAGCAATGACCGTAGGATTTGTGGAAGCAGTTTAACATCTGCATTTGTCCAGTTGTTCCTCTTGCCATAAATACATTCATTTTTTTCCAGAGAAGGACTTAAAGGGCTGAAGTGATGGCATCAGCTGATCTCCCTGACCGCAATGTGGGTGGGTGCCTGTGTGTCCACATCACACAAATAAAAACCTCACAAACCAGCCATGATTGCAGTTGCCACTCACCTCACCTTACACTGAAATCAGTATCCTGGGGATGAACCATTGCCTGGCAAGACTCCTCAACATTTTTAGATGAAAGGCAATCTACAAATGTTAAGCAACATTAATTATAAACTAGACAGATTGTTCTAGCAGAAATACTCATATGAGTAGCACATCCACCACCCAGTTCTGTTATAAGGAGCTTTGAGCAATTTTCTGAGTAATCCGATTTCCCTAAATGTTTAAGTACTTTTTAATGCATAATCTATGGATAGTAAAAATAAACACTGTCTGCACAGCAGAACCTCTGCTGAAATGACACACAATTTTAATACAGCCAGGATTCTTTTCTGATTAGCAAGACCTCCCCCTGTTTTTCATGCCCAGTCTCCAGTTGTTTCTCTAGGGTTGTTGGCAAATGCCTGTTAGATGGTTTTTGCTGCAGATGGAGTGAAAATCCTATTGCAGTGTCTGAACATTTAAGCCATGTGAAGAGTGTTATAGTCAGTCACCCTGTGACTCCATCAGCTGCCACTGCTGTTCCTCTTTAAGCTCTCTCCAAGCTCAGTTTCAGTTTGCTCTTTCTGCCCGTGTGACTAACAAAATGCATCCATCAGGTGCAGACTCAAAAGGGGTCGTGCTGTTGGGAGACTCGGCCGGCGCTCACTTCCACATCCCTCCTGAGTGGATGACCGTCATGCAGATGTCAGCGGTGAGGAATCACACTGAGGTTGCCAAAACCACTGATTGCCATTTGCTTTCTCCACTTTGCTGCAGGTTGCCAAGGGGAAACAAGTGCAAAATGCTTCATTGCACTGGAATTTGTAGTTATGGTCTCACGTGTATCAGTCCCCTCCCGCATCTGCTCCTATGAAGATAAAAAAGCACAACCCTGTGCTGCTGCTGCTCCTCTGACATCTGTGCAATTGGGTCAGGGAAGAGTTTGGCTGCAGTGTCCCAGTGCTGTGCCAGAGACACAAACCAGGACATCTGGCTTCCCACGCACGTGCCTGCGGCTCAAGGAGACCCGTGCTGTCTGTGGGATCAGACCTGCCATTTCGTAGGCTATTTGGGATGGCTCCTTGCTGTGAGAGTGTTTGCAGAAGTGACCCTGTTGACAGTTGGGGAACTTCTGCTTCAGGAATCTGGCTTTGAAATGACATGCCCTGGATTGTTTTCCCTCATCCTGTGGCATATGTGAAATAGGTCTCATAACTCCAGAGTTCAGGTTTTGAGGCTTGTTGAACAAATGCATCCGCAGGTGTTTGAGGGTCATCCAAGTATTTATAATAAACTTGTCCTTAAGGGGAGAGTTCCTGTGACCGTAAAATATGCTACCACACTGATGTCTGTCCTTGGGTGGTATCCCAGCATTTCCTATTTTCAAACAACAACAAAGTGTACCTGACTGTGAACTGTACTGAGACTCTTGCAATTCACTGGCATGTAATGAAATAATTGAGAGGAAAAGATCATTCCAGCAAACTGCAGTTATGGGGTGGAGATAAATGCACAGGTATGCTCCTGAGCTTCAGTGTTGTTTTCTATCCTGAAATGTTGTCACTCCCTAGCCAGGGAGGACTGTACCTTGTCCTTCTTTGCACAAGGATCTGTTGCACAGGGGTGAACAGATAGATCATGAATGGCCCACCTTTCCTGGTGAAAACCTGCTACTCCTCCACTGGTGTCTGTAGAACAAGACATTTACATAAGGACATTTTTTGGAGAACAGTTCTTTTCCCAGAATGTTAGTAGTTGCAGTGCTGTGGGAGGTCAGAGCATTTCATGGGGTTTTTTTCCACTTTGCTCCCAGAACTGATTTAAATGTTCCAGATTAGCCGTTGTTTTTCTTTGTTAAATGCTTGTGAACAACAATTAGATGAATGACACTGATGACAGAGCTGATGAAGAACCATAATAAATTAGCACTAACGATAATTGAGATTATCTCATCTAATAAAGATGATCATAATACTGATGGCAATGATGATTCTGGCAGTTACACTGGTAGTAAAGCCATGTAGGCAAGACCAGTTTTAGACTATGTCAGCATTTTATTATCACTGTAATGAAGATTGAAATTTGCTTGAAGCTTGCTGGTCCACCAGCTGGATGGGTCAAGGTCTGGTAATAGCGTGCCAAGGCACAAGTTTCAAGGTTGGGAGCCAGAGTGCAGATTACAAAAGTGAGTTTTGGAGGCTCTTTGTTACTGTCTGATGAGTGTAGAGCAACTTGCATGGGAAGGGAACCAGTGCTCTCTGTGCAAGGCCCAAAAAATATATGTGAGGTTTGGAATAGGAAACAACGTTCTTTCCAGGACTATTTGCAAGCTTTCCTACCAACCTGGCAAAAACACATCTGTTAAATATTAATGGGGACATGGAGAGCTCAGTTGTGTAAAAACTATTATCTGTGATTAAACTCTAGCAAAAGTAAAAAGTTATTTAATATGGAGCTCACCATGAGTGTGAAAGTTGTCACCTGAGCACAAAAGTGCTAGCAAAACCATTTCTGAACTAATTCAGACTTTATCACTGCCTCTGCCTCATGCTTGTCCTCTATGTGTTGCTTTCTCTGTGGAGAATGTCAACAGCAGCAATTTAACTGCCTTGGGGTTGCGAAGGTGCAGTACTGTTGTCTCTTGTGTTGTATTAAATGCCACTGGCAAATATCCTTCATCTCTAGGCTTAATTAACAAATTAACTGGCTTCAATGATTTTTCAGTGCAAGGCTTCCCTCAAGGAGAATTTTTAGGCACATCCAGGGATGGTTTTGTGACCAGAGAGAGTGCAGAGAGTCCGTATCCTAATCTTACAGAAAGCATCTTTAATCTGGGACCACAGCAAGAATTTGAAGTTAGGCCTTGGAGAGGAGAGGATAAGGCATCAGCTTTGTGTACCTGCTGTTCCCTTGTGCTGTCTAAATCAAGACACTGTGCTTTGATTCTGTCAAAATTTCTTTGATAAGACACATAAAAATATTAGTTTGTCAAATGGTTTTATCCACCATCAATACTAGAATAAGTTCAAAGCTTTAATTTCCATTTCAATAGAATCTCAGACCTCTACATGGAATTCCAAATAGCATTTCCTCGTCCCTGCCCTGTCCAGATTTTTTATCATGTGTACTGGAAAAAAATTGTATGCCTGTTAATTCAGATTTATTCAGTGTATTGTTTTATCACTTTAATGTTTTTTCTATATTTTTACATATCCATTTTACATGTTTTCTATATTTCACATATTTTTTATTTATATTTATCTTTTTATGTGTTTACATATACAAGCGTAAAGTAAAATTTACACTTGGTTACGATGCTGTGGGCCCATCTGCTAATCAGCACCACATCAGTGGCATCTGTTAATTCCAGTTTTAAAGCTAATTAGGTGCGGAAATAATTTTTCAGGAGAGATGCTGAGTATTTCATTAAGAGGCTCTGCAGAATGGTTGTTTTCCCTGATTTTGCTGCACGTAGTCTACCATGCAAAGGAGAGGTTATGATAAGTAAGGGAAGAAAAAGAGAATGTGAATGAGAAATTCACTCTGGATGTTCTTTGGGTAGCTGGATATTCAACACAGGGATGGAAAGATGGATATTTGGGCTGAACAGCTTTGGAATTCGTATGTCAATGCCATTGACCTGAAGAGCATTGTTGGGAAGATGTTATACATTGGATATTGGATTTCCTGGTCTAATTAGGAACTTACTGCCCTCTTAGCTTTGCCCTGTAAGGGTCATAACCCCCAGTTCAATCCGGTGATGGGGGACATGCTTCTGTTATACATCTCATGTTGTATGGGATTCATAAAGTTGCATCATCCACTTTTCCCATATCAAGGCCTCTAGGCATGCTCTATATCAGAGGAGGCACTCGTGTCTTCCAGTGCTATTTCCAAAGCCTTCACTTAGGAGCCAGTCATGTAGACAGTTACCATCCCTCTCAGAGCATGTTCTTCCCACAAAGGGCATAGGGAGATGTTACTAGGTGTGGAAAATATCCATTCTGAGGTGGATGCCTCTTTGAAAACTGCAGCTCACACATGTTATTTCTCCAGTTCAAACAATCAAACAAACAAAACAACAAAAAAAACCCCACTCTTTCTTACGTAGGGGAAGTCACAGGTACCTTACACAAAAATATTTATACATCTGTAAGAAAAGGTCGAGTCAACTTTATTTTGGTTTTCTGGTTATCAATAGCTTTTGGGTATGCTAGATTTTTCTTTTTAAAAGTTCATCAAGAGTTGAGCTGAATGTTCATCCCTTTAACCTGAAAAATTGGACACTAGAAATGAAGTGTAATGCAGTAGACATGCACTTTATAAAGTTTAGCAAAGCAGAAATACTGGGGGGTTTTTTGAGGTAGATGTTTTTTGCAGAAAGCTAATGTTGAAAACACTGGTATGTCTAGCAATGGATATTGTGCTCCTGCTGCTCTGTCCATCTGCTTACAATTGACTTCCAAATAGCTACTAATTACAGTATTTTTCTGCTGTATATCTGGAATAGAAGCAACTTCTATATCTCATTTTAGAGATATTTTTTGTTTTGAAGTAGAAGCACTCTATTTAGAAATGTGATGGAAATAATACCCTTTCTAGAAAGATGCATTTTAAAACTGTTGAATCTCTATTTTGTTGCTGAATAAAGAGAAAAAGAAATCCTGCATTTATCCATAGTCCAGTAAATACCTAATTGCCCACACACTCAAGAGGTTCTCAGGTATCATTAAAGTAACTGTTTCATATTATTTATTTCCTATTAGCAGAATCCATAATTTCTTTAAGTGTGGATTCAGGATGTCCCAAATGCTTATCCCACTGACTTCTTTTTTTTTTTCACCACTAGGAAAAACAGGAGTTTGAAGTGTTAAATTCTTTTTAAATCATTATCTAGCATTCCTCTAAATCCAGTGAAATGCAGGCAGGTTTCTCCAAACTAGTATTGTGATGACTAAGATATTGCATTTTGTGGGAAATAAGGTAATAGTTTAGCTAATTTTGAACCTTTCTCCATTACAGCTTTACAGAGCAGAAATGCAGTTTGTGCTTTACAACGAGATAGGCTGTGCTTTTCTCAAGAGCTGTAAGGTTTGCTTATTTGTATACTTAGAATAAGGAAGTTGTCTGTGGTACTTAATGCTTTCACCAGGATTTGAACAGCATTAAAGTCATCACAAAAAGAAATACCCAATTTTCCTTAAAATTAAGGTGTACCTCAATGATTTCAGGATGTCCAGGACTGACATTTCTAAAGGCTTGTATGAGTGTTAGGTTCCCAGTGCCCTTTTGTATTCTGATATTGAAAATCTCTTGCCATAGCAACCCTGAACCTTCTTCCATTTAAGCACAGCTTGGCATGTGTGCGTTTAGCATCAGCCATGGCTTTGGCTGCCCCCTGCTTCAAGGTAGGACACATCGAGGAGGGGAGGACATTCATTGCAACAAGACCCATCTAAAGCATTTGAGGCTAAAATACGGCATTTGAAGTTAGGCTGGAATAATTTCCTACTGATTCTCTGCTAAAATCTGGCATGTGAGCTGAAGTAGGTTTCTCAGCCAGAATAGTCTAGAGAATGGTATTTAAACAAGGCTGTGCTCAAAAGAATTTTATGCTAAAAGTCAACACAGTTTCACCTCTAGAGTGAGACACATTTACATCTGAGATTAAGCAACACACAGTCTGTTGGGCTGTACTTTCCAAACTACATCAATGCAGAGTTTAAGGTTCAGCATTCTTCTGAATTTTCCATTAACTACTCATCTTCACCCTTTGGACCTGAAATGTCTTCAAAAGTCTGGCCCTTAAGTGCTTTGTTGGAACAGTGTCAATGCTAAATGTATATACAGTTTTCAAATGCAACTATAATTTTGGGCTTAAATGTTCCTCTGCAAATCAATTTGCAACTCAATTAGGTTCTGGCTAATTCATATTTAAGCCAAGTTTGCAGGGAAAAAAAACCAAACAGCTAAAAATTATTGGGACTTGTCCAATGAAGATATTGTTTTGGAGTGCCAATGAGAAATAATAAGAGAATTGGTCATAAAAAGATTTGTTTAAAAAGCATTAAATAATTTTTATCTCTTTTCATACTCTTACACATGTACGACTTGTAAGAAATCATATCTACAGGGGTTTTTTTAAGTGACTGTTTCTGTCACCTTTAATGCAAACCTGTGAGGAGGGAAATACTGCAAATGGCCAAGCCATGCTGTATCCCTCCACTTCTGCTCACAGCTGTGCCCTTGGATTAAGTGCTTGTTTGCACACAAAACTAACACATTTGAAGAAGGCAAATTTGAAGGTTCCCTCCAGCCCTAAAAAGCGAATATTTTTTATATGTATCTACACATACACACAAGGACATATATATGTACATGAGAAAGAGAGAACAAACTGAAAGATAATTAAGACAGGCCCATTTTCACCTTGGTAACTAATGCAGATCTACTGTAAGTGGGTCAAACGTGCTGTTGCATGCTTTAAACTGGCATCTGCTGTCCATTAGACTGCTCAGAGCGTGGCTTCAGGATTTCTTCCCCCACAACCCCCCCTTTACTTGCCTTTCCTCCCCTTTTCCTGCATCTCCCTCCATTCTCTTACAGTCAAAACACATAGACATATACTCAACCCATATACTCAAGTATAGCTCCCATTCACCTAAACAATAATTTTCTGGGAATTAGAACGTGGTGGAGAGCACAAGATTTAGCTCTACTCTAGCTCCTCAGTTACTCTGACCCTCCTGGATAAAGAATTACCCGTCTGCTTGTTGTTTATAGCAGTGAGGTCTTAAGGAAACCCCACAATTTCTTGAAGAGAAAATGAAGCTAATAAATTATATGGATTAAACCAGCCTGTAAGTTCTCTGATTTTATGTTTTGACCTTCTTTTGGTTATTACCTTTTTCATCAGCAGTTTTTCCTCTTTATGAGCACACTGGATTTATACATTTGTCTTTGCGAGCCTATCCCAGACTAGGAGAAGCTGGAAATTTACTCCATGTTCTTGTCCTTCTGAGGTGGCACAATTTATCAAGGCTATTTTCCTAACCTTCCATGATTTCTGGGACATTCCGAAAACAAAGTGGAAGAAAACAGGGTACTGCATTCTGAATGTGCAACATGGCTTGCATCTATAGAGAGGCTTTCACAGGGGCAATTGCTTTTAAAAAGCGTTAGGGACTAATATCAGCAAAACAGAGAAGGATAAAGGATGCATGTATTTGCACAGGAAGATTATGTCAGATGATGTGTTTTTCTCCCTGATCCCTGCCATGCTCAGAGGCCTCTCTGAATCTGTTACCTTAGTGCCATTCCCAAAATTTACAGTGAGGACCAGGCAGAGGTTTTCAGGGGATCAGATGTTCACAGCTCCTCCTGCTGTAGAGGGCGGGGGAGCTCTGAGAGCATTTGACATTATGCCTTTGGCATATTCTCTGGGGACATCACACTGTCATCTCTTCCTGTGCCCAAGGCTGACCCACCTTTGGGCAGGGTGAATGCTGGAGCAATCAGCTGCTGCCTTGGTGGTCTGCACTTGCAGTACATGCTCACATCAGGAGGAGTTTCGGACTCTTTCAGGAAAAAAGGGTGCCAGGAGCTGCAATTCAGATATCTCCTGTGCTTTTCCTTCCTCCATGTCCTCATGTGCCTGTCTCGCAAAAGCCAACTTTTCAAGTGTATGCATACATAATTACCACTACTAGCTGTAGTCACAATTGCTGCTGTCTGGCTAATGCTCTGGCTAAGAAGTGTTCAAATTTGCTAAGAGGGTTTTATGTCTATGAGGGTGAAACCGTGTTGATTTTAAAATTTCTCTTTCAGAAATCATTTGCTAATCTCCCTGTGGCTTTCAGTGACGAGCTTGACTGGCCCCAGTTCTCAGAGTTCACTGGATTTCTGAATTCCACCATCGGGTAAGCCAACTTACAGGGTGGCCAAGTTATAGCAAGTCTCTAGGTCTTTCAGAGCACAACAAGAAAAAAAACAAAACAGTGCTTGAAAGGAAAGAGAAAAATACTATTCAGCTCTGCATCTGCTCTTTCTAAAACCAAGATCAACATTGGATCCAGTGTTTTTAAAAAATATTTTAAATATATAAGTCTTCCTGAAATTCAGGGTAGGTTTTAGAACCGGACAAACTGTAATTTAGGAGGAGAAAAACCCCAAAGAAATAAAAAATAAACTAGTTTTTTACAAAATTCAGGGGAAGGAGAGCATTGCTAAAACTAACAAAAATCAGCCTTTCTCTTTTCTTATGTTTGTAAAAGAATTTTCCTCTCTTCCTTATGTTTCCTTTTTGCTGCTGAAACAGTGGAATAAAGGGTATTCCCATGGTTATTTCTTAGTGTTCCCTATTGGGGGGAAATCTTTTTTCTCCCCCTCCCACACCTTTTTTTTTATTTAACACATTTAGAGGGAAATAGCAAAAGGAGAATTTGAAAGAGTCTGTGACCTAATTTGCTGTGTTAGTTTGGCTCATGTGGATGGGGAAGGATGCAGGGATAGAAAAAAAAGTAAGTCTCTGCCAGAAGGGAAGGAAAATAAAATCCAAACACAAAACACCTTGAAATGTCTGCTGTTCTAACTGTGAAGTGAAAAAAGAAAAATCTTTTTATTAACCATCTCTCTGGCCAACATTATGAGGCCTTTGAATCCTGCAAGAGCTGTAGGATACAATCATCAGCCAGTGCCTGGTTGGACCTAAGTTTCAGATAATTTTTACTTTTTATGTGTAAGATAGGTCAGGAATACAGCTGAATGCCAAACCAAGCATAGGTCAAGCCTGAAGAGGCTTTCTACCAGCAGAATTTAAAAGTTGGCAGAATATATTTTTTCCCAGGAAAAATATATGTTGCACCATATATGTGGACTTTTGTTTTCTTTTTTCTCCCTGTTCAAAATCCAGGCTCTCAGCCTCAGCTACATTCACAGAGTATCTGCTTTAAGGCAGTTTAGTACTTGACAAGCCAGCAGGAAAGATCTATGCAGCCTTCTCTATCAGAGCCATAGCAAAACTGACCTTTAAAAATCTATTACAATGCCCAGCCACTCAGTACTCAGTATTTGTCTGGGCTCCAAAGAAGCTGAAGCTCATAAGTGATCAGAGCTTAGAACTGCCCCTGAAGTTGTCAGTGATAAGCCTTGGTCCAGTGTTCAGTTTTTAATCCCTTCCATGCCTGAAAGGAAAAAAAAACAAACAACTTCAGCCCAGATAGAAATGACCATGTACTCATGGCTGGGAGCTTGGACTTCTCATCAGCCTTTGGGCTGTTATCCTTTTCATTTGTTTTTTCATTTTTCTCAACAGTGCAAAATAAAGTAGAGAACTAATAACAGTCAAGGATAACCTGTTTTCAGATTAATCTGTCCAAGATTTATGGCATTGAGAAATGATTGCTCTGCCAATGTTTCTTCCCTTTTACTTGCTGTTCCATAACAACCAATTGAAAAGTCAATTTGTGAACAACCAATAGAATTGTTTTGATAAATGATGTATAACGAAAAGGTTTTTAAACACCTTGTCTGAAAGACCAGGATAAAAAGATTGTTCCTGGGTAGAACAATGTCAAAGAAACTCTTCATCGATTTATAGTTTCTGAGAAGATATCTTTCCTTTATTGTAGGCCACCCTGTTCAAGATTAAAAAGATTTATGACCACAGAAAAAGAGAGATGGTGAAATAGAAGCATATACATAACTGGGGTACTGAGTTTTTCAGAGACAAGAACATGCTTCATTTTTAATATCAGCTGTATTTTCATCATTATCATATGAGTTTAGCAGTTTGTATTTTCTCAATTTATTTTAGAGGCTGGACAGACTCTCTGTATCTACGTTTACGCAAGAGAAATCACTGTAATCACAGAGATTTGCAGAACATTTCCCAAAATGGTATGTTAACTTTTTAAACTTTTGTTTAAATTATTATTTTTAACACTACTAATGCTGATAATTGAAGCCACATGAATGAACATTTGTCAGGAACAAAGAGAAACCCCTTCTTAGTTGCATGGATTTCTTATGGAAAAATAGAGAACAGCACACACTTAGCACCGTTTCTTCTAGCTCTGAGCAGGGAGCGTCCTTTGGGCACCAGCAAGCAAAGATCCTCCTGAAAAACCGGGGAGGTCAGTAGTGCTGGCATCTCAATGTGCTCTCAGAACAGATTTTTAATAAGTAATCAAAGACATAAACAAAACTTAACACTGACTGGACAAAGACAGGACAAAACTTAACACTGTTGGGTTTTGATTAATTTGTTTTGTGAGGCTGGCACAACATCATTTTTCTATTAAAAAACATATATATATATATAAATATATATATAATATGTATATAAATATGCAGCTGGCCTGATCTGCCTAGAATTAAGGAAAGTGTCTTGCATGGTACCCCAGTGTGCAGTGAAGAAGAGGAAGATTAATACAAGAAATAAGAGGTGGGTAGAGAAACAGCTAAGCAGGGAAGAGCAGTGGGCTTGAGATTGAAGCCATGTCTCTCCTGCATCTCTCCTGAGGCTAATACTGCTTGACATTTCAACTGGTGACCTTAGAGCAAAGACCAAGGTACATACTTGATGGCTTCTGTGAATGATGCAAAGTTGCAAAGGATTAACCGTCCTGGAGTGGGACAGATCCTTACACAGGAATGATTTAGATGAGCTTGGGAACAGCAGTGGCAGGAATTGCAGTAAATACCATTGTACAAAACATGTGTGACAGAACTAATGATGAGACTTCTCTGTAAACTAGTGGCCCATCAGCTGGAGATGGTGGAGGGACAGGGGCATTGGGGTGCAAAGAGAAATTTCAAGAAGCCATCAAGAGTGCAGGGTAGAAGTGGAAAGAGACTAAGAAGGTTGCAAGATGCATCATGCACACAATTTCTCTAGAGACAGGGAGACAGTCGTTCCTCATACAAGTCCTGATAAGACCTCAGATTTTGGTCCCGTTTGTCTAGGGAGGACTGACCTTGATGGGGATACAGGGAAAAGTTTTGGGGAGGATTAGGGCAATGGAGACTTCTGAAGGGATGATAAGACATGTTGACATTTGGGCAAAGCAAAAATTAAAAGGTATTGCCATTCTGAATTCCTTTGAGATATAGACACCAGAGGGGGAAGAATGCCTTAAACTCAAGGATAGTTCTGGTACAAGAACATGGGTTTTCATTAATCTTACCTCTGTTTGGAGGGATTATTTTTTTAAAAAAAGGTTACTATCAAGGAGTGAAAACCTAGAATAATTCTTAAACCAGAGGAACGAAGGCAAACAAGAAATTCTAAGTTGTCAGAGAGGTTGTGTGAAGGACTGACAGTAGTCTCCCTTATAAACTGAGGTTTATGATGTTAGCTTTTGTGTCTTGGATTAGTTGATGTCCCCAATAGCAGGTTTGAAAGACACTTGATTATGCTGTGATTATCCCTTTTTGTTTCTATTGTATTTAATTAATTTTCATGCTTCAGAAAACTGGCTGCAGAAGCTTGGGAAAATTTCTTTTCCTCGGGTAGATAATTTGGCCATATGCGATGCTCTTCCTTTCCAGCAGATGACTCATGCTGGCTACAAGTGAGGAGCCCTACTGCCTCTAGAAGTACTTAGAAACTTACTAAATGTTTGGAATTTCCTGAAAAATTTGGGATCAGAATGCATGTGCCTCAGCCCTCCACTTCTGACAAACAGATACATATAAATATCTCTAAGGCAGGTCCCAAGAGGACAGTGCCAGACTCCTTTTGGTGGTGCCCAGCAACAGGATAAGGAATGGCCATAAGATAAAATTCAAGCAGTTTCACCTCAGCATGAGGAAGAACTTTACACTGAGGGTGGCAGAGCACTGGAACAGGCTACCCAGGGAGGGTGTGGAGTCTCCTTCTCTGGAGACATTCCCAAACCACCTGGATGTGTTCCTGTGATTGAGGTGACCCTGCCTTAGCAGGGGAATTGGACCAAATGATCTCCAGAAGTCCCTTCCAACCCTAACAGTTCTGTGATTCTGTAAGTCTCTGATCTTACCAGGCAAAAGAGATTGCACAGACAGGTAGCATGATGCAGGGATCACTTCCAGACTCAGGTGGGCATTTTCACCTTAAAAATTGCATTCTGATGCCAGCACCAGTGCCACTGGCAATGCCTTTCATATGCCTTCCTCCTTCCTGTGGCACACGTGGTACTCTTGAGGCTTTGAGTCTTCTGTGAAAGTGTTTTACAATGTGTTTGGTGTCATCAGTCAGGTGCTTCTGACTTTCTTGCCTGTAAGTAGCAGGGCACTAGAGTTAGTGGCTCCCATCACTGCAGTCCCCTAGGTGGGCTTTCTGGTGAGAGAGAATTAAAAGAAGGGCCAAACTAGATGGTCAAGGATGACTAGGTGTCAATGGTTCTTCTCATTTATATCCACCTGATACCCTAATTATCTTGTTCTGCTCTTTTTACATTAATGGGAGTGGTACTTCATGTGCTTCCTTTTCCCAATTCCCTCATAGATTTTTTTATAATCTCTCTGATTCGCTTTTCTCCCCACGTATCTCCTTTCCACTTACACTACAGACACCTGCAGGATATAAAAAGAGGTGAGCCTGTGTCAAGGCAAAAGACTCTGCAGAAAATTAAGAAGTGAATTTAAAAAGGGAAAAATTACCAGCGAGAGAAGAATATCAGGATATCTTCTCTAAATCATGACACTGACACTACATTGTAAAGGTTGACTTTTATTGCCTCATTTGGTGTAATAGTTTCCCAGAATGGGAGGGTTTAAAAAGCCACCCTCGGTGTCAATAAAGCAAACAGCTGGCCACCAGCCTGACCTAACCCCACCTGGGACAACTAAACCTTCCTCTGAAAACGATGCTTCACAGTCCCACGTGTGTGCAATGAAAGGATGCTGATCTGGTGGGGGAGAAGTGCAGCCAAGAGCTGGAGCCCAGGGATGGCAAGCCAAGACAGGCACCAAGAACAGTGTTCCTGTCCAGCTTCCCTACAAAAAGCACCAGCACTGTGTCAGACTCAGCACAAAGGGACATTCCCCCACTGCCCTTCTCAGGACATGCATCTTCAGTGTGAAGAAAGGCTTCCCCAGCCTCCATGCTAACGGGACTTCTGCCTTCCCTTTCTTAAGAAATCCCATTATCCTCTGGAGGATTATGTGGACCCTTCCCTCACAACTGGAAGCAAACCCAGCCTTGATTTATCAACTAAAACTAAAAAAACCCTACTGGTCTGAGAATGTTTGGAAAGCAAGAGAGAGAGAGAGAGGCAGGAAAGATCCAGGGATAGCTTCCAGGACATTCAACAGTGTAAGGGTAATTGTTTTGCTTCATCTCTTTTTCTCTCTTGAATGTTTTCACCACAGATTGCATTCTGTATCACAAAAGCTTCCTTGAACACTCAATTTACTCATGAAAACTGTTTTCTAAAAAACCCCATAATTTTCTTGATATTTTGATTTGTAAGTGTTCTAATGCTTTCCACAGAGCTGCTTATAACTACCTATGCTTGTGGAGGTAATATATACCCAAAAACAGCTTACTGCTCTTTTTGTAAATACATTCTAATTTCTAGAGGACCCACTAGTTTATTTATGCTGAAACTGTAGCCCCAGTCCAGGGAGCTTTGAGACAGAATGACTTAAACAGAGGGTGTTCAGCTCTATCTGAAAGAAGGGCAATTAAACAGAAAAAACCAAACTGTTGGTAGTTATGTTCCAAGCCATATTTTCTAAGGTTTTTGTGAGGCTCTTATCCTACTGAAAAGATCTTCTCAATAGAAGGGCTGGATTTTTGAATGGATCGGCAACCCCCAGGAGAGAAGCAGCGGACAGATACTGCTTCATTTTTAGCTTGGAAGAACTGGATTATTTAAAACATAAAGGATTCCTTGATATATGCAGCTGGCATCACTGTGAGTGATAATAACAAAGGCATCACTATTAAAATGCAAAGTGTATTATTGCTACCTTAGGGGTTTATCTCTTAGATCTCTTCCCCCATACCAATCCAGCAGGGATTTAATGATGTTCTGTCCACAAGTTTCCCCCCAAGAGCTGCAGGGAGGACAGGATTTACTCCTCAAAGCAAGCTTCAGAAACACAATGCAGAAAAGAGAAGAGAGAGACCAGGTAAGAGTTGAGCTGAGAATAGGAGGAGGATAATACAAGAGGAGAAGGAATGAAAAAAGAGGAGAGAGTGAAAATTCTGCAAAATAAAAGCAAGTACTACCTGTAGGATCTGCTTCTCTGAAGTTTATGTTTCTGTACATCGCTATGAGGTGAGCTTCTTGCAATCACAGCCCTAGTCTCATCTTGAACAAAGCATAAAATCCTTTTTGGCTCCTTGTTTGCCATCCCTCTTGTACTGCAAGTGATGGAGTTTGATTTGTGTGCTGGGGATGGTTGGGATGAATATGCATAGCCTTTAAAGACCTGGTAGTAACTTTAATGCATAAAAGCTCTACTAAATGGAAATGCTTTTCTCAGTCAAAACCTAAATGAAATATTACAGATGCTGACAGATGTTTAGGTGTAGCCAGCTCCTTTCCTCAAGGAGGAAAGATTTAATCCAACTCTTTTGGGTGAATTGCTATTGAAATGTAGAACTTCTTGGGAGGAGTGCAGCTGGCCTAATAGCACTTCTTCTAAGTCTGACACTTGTGGGGAGAGCAATGCAGGAACCCAAGGTGTCTACAGCTATTTAAGGTGCTTTATGGTATCTTTCCCACCTCCAGCTGCTTCTCCAGAAGTGCACAATCTCTCACGCATCTTCTGATGTATCTGCCAGCCCTGCTGCAGGTGTCTTGGATACTCGGGGATGTCAAAAATGGCAGTTGGTGCCTATGTTTAGGACCTGAATCAGTCCCAATGTGGTATAGCTGTGAGACACTTACTCTCTTGGAAGAGTGAGAACAGTTCCCTTTGCAATTTATAGGGAAAGTTAAAATAGACCGACTGTTGACAAGTCAGGTTGGCTGGTTTACAGGAGACTACTATGTTCATCAGATGGGAAGAAGCTGCCAGATCTGGATTAAAAGCCAGATCCAAACAACCCTGAACTTAAAAGTATTTGATTTTCTACAGTCTGAAGTGTGGGACTCAGATAAGAAAGCAGCAGGTCCCTGGATATAGCTTTACTTTTTAGTGCCAACTCCTAAAAAGGTTACAGAGATGAATTGTTGCTCCATTTTTACTTTTAGTGCTTGTGCATTCTTGGAAATATGCCAAAAATTTTGGTTTTGTACTCAGGGGTTTTTGTGTCACTATAACGATGTTGTACTCTTTCTCTTGTTGCCCCTATGTGTGATCAGGTGGTTCTTCAGGAAACCTCCTCTCCTTAATAAAAAGGTGAGTGTTTAATGGTATTCAAGAGCTAGCTCGAGGTACAGAAGCTCTGATGGAGTTCTACTCCTTTGACAGAAACAAGCAAAGCACTGTGAGGAGTATATTATCCATAAGTATTCTAAAAAGCACAGCTTCCCTTTACCAGCGTGCTCTGAAGTGTTGGCTCTTTCTTCTCTGGCATAAACATTAATAAACAGAAGAGAAACTGGTTTTAAGTGTGGATATCACCATCTCCAGGGCCTTGAATTTGGCTCAGTTAAGCCAGTGGAGCATTTCCAGTGATTTTAGGGAAGAGACTAAGCCTTTCCATACATCTGTGTGTTGGGTCCCCTTAACTGCTTGTAGCAATGTAGATAGACATGGGCAGGTCCACTGTTAGTTCCATATGGGTATAACTGAGTAGCTACTGGGTAGTGAGAGGCACCAGCTCTCCTTTTCAGATGAATTTGGGTGGGTTGTGGGTCAGCTGGGTTTGATTTAGTTTGCTTGACACTGATATAGTGGGTGTCCTAAAGGATTTATTTTTCTCTCCTCCAGAAAATGTAGTAATGAATCCTTGCCCTCTAGCACTGAGGTTCAGACCACATCCTGATTTGATCTTGAGTTCAATTCTACACATAGACTTAGTTGTCAGCCAAACCTAGTCTTCCTCTCCCATCTCTGCTTAAAAAATTCCCATCCTGATTCATGTTTTTGCCACAAAGTGAAACTATTTGATGTGGCTTCTGAATAACACAAAGAAAATAGAAAGCCAGCAGGAAAAACAGTGAAAAAGACAAGTCCATTAGCAGGAAAAGGGAGAAGTGAAAAAAACTTTATTTAAGACACTTTACTAAAATATAAAACTAGAGTGAAAAAAACCCTAAGCACACAACAAAAAAAACTCCTCCCCCAAATATAGCAGCACAGTCATTTGGGCATTGGCCATATCCAACCAGGATACTTCCAAATGTTATCTCACACAAGCATAGTGTGTGATTCAGACACTGAGAGTGTATATTTTGCCATTAATATGGCTCCATATTTATCTTTTAGTTTGGCCAGAAACCAGCTGTTGGACAATCCAGCCATAGTTATCTACGCTACAATTGGGAATGATGTCTGCAATGGGTAAGGTGTAAACTAAAGGAATGTTTAAAGTAGCATAAATTTTACTTCTTTAGAGTACTGCTGACTGCCTGGACATTTGTGTCTCACTGCTTTGTGCTTCTCCATGATGGCATTTTTCTTTTGCTATTGGTCTTTATTTCTTAATTTTCTGCTGAAAATATTTGTTATTTCCTGACCCGTATTTGTCATAGGCACCTAGTAGTCCTCAGTTGGAGCTTGCCTTCCTTCCTTCCTTCCTTCCTTCCTTCCTTCCTTCCTTCCTTCCTTCCCTCCCTCCTTCCTTCCTTTTATAAGCCAATCATAAAATGACCAGTGGTATGTCTGAAGTTATTGTTTCTAACTTAGCAGAGGAGATGAATAATAACAACAGGAGGGGGGCAGAAGTGTTTAAAAGCATGCATATCCGTCTTACCCACTGTGCCACCTCCTGTCAGGCAGGAGAACGTGACTGGTTTATCATTTCTGAAGAATGACAATCCCCTGTCGTGGTCCATTTTCACCGGGCCTTTGCTGCATGCAGTCTTTGCTGTGCTCTCCTGATGAGGTGTTTTGTCTTTCTGGCTTTACTCACGTCATAAGCTCTGCAGGAGAATGAACTGAAGCTTTCTAAACTAATAGTTCTGGTATTACCCATTAGTAATGCCCACAGGGACACCAAGAGGTCACTGGTTGGATGCTTCCCTTCCTCCTGGTAGTGGGAAGGCAGAAAACACCTTGAAACAGGCCAATGCACAGCACATCCATACTGCAGTTTTGGTTTTGCAGGAGGTCTGAGTGCTGCTGCTAGTGCAACATTATTTTCACCATGATCAATCTTCAGCTTTCCTTGTATGTGGAAGAAATCAATCTGACTTACACAGAGACCTTTAAAACACTCACTTTAATAAATGCTGCACGCTCAGCTAACTTTCCTTCCAAAGGTTTTGAAAATTCTCACCTGCAGCTTGTATAATGAAGTTGGAGTTATTATGCAGACTGTCAGATGTGGCCATGAAAATGGCCAAGGTTTGGTATCCTAAAACTGCTTAACAGGCAGTTCATGGGTTGAAATTTTGTTTGCCAGGTGTTGTGCTCCAGATGAGGATGTCCAAAGGCCAGGCAGGGCTTTCCTTGACACTGCAGCACCTGGGAGCCTTCAGCTGTGGCAGAAGTGGGACCACAGGGGCACCTTTTAGGTCATTCCTGGCATCACCATTTGCCTTAACCACACACAGGCAGCACGCAGAAATCACCTCCCATGAAACCTTCACCCTCTGGTGCTCATGCTCTCTCTGCTCCCCTGCCCAGAACTGCCAAATTTGCCCTCAGCACCCTGCTCCTGTTAGGGGAAAGATGCACAAATCCTCAAAAGCAATGCAACCATGCTCTGATTGAGTGGGAAAAACAGTCACAGGCTTCCTGGTACCTGCTGATAAGACTGTCCTGGGGACCTGTGTACTGGGAAGCTTATGGAGGTATCATTGCATCCATTGCTAGGATGATAAAGCCCCTGCTTCCCCCTCCACCTTTGCTGACATCCATGGCTCCTGCCATGGAGATTTTCAAGGTGTCTTCTCACAAACTTGGCCCATGCTGTGTTGTGCACATATTTCAATTCTGCTGTGTCACTGCCTTTGCTAAAAGCACTTCTTTTTCCTCTGTTTTATTCTTCATTCTGCAGGCTGTTCCTTTTGCTTACCCTGTCTCTAACACTGCTTTCTATGCTTGTCTGAAGTAAAAAGAAATTTTCCAGAAATTTAAACTGTTTTGACCTTGCCTCACCCATTTGTATATTCCAAAACCTTCCAGAACAGTATTTAATACTTGCTTGAAACTCTGATGTCTTTTTATCCCAGCATCCACTATCTGGCAGAGACACTTTTGTCTGCTCAAATTCTCACTGCTGTTTTCTGTCTTTTTCCTTCCAAAACATTCACAGCATCAAAAGAGGCTATTAGGCTGTAGTGATCCCTGTGACTCCTGCAAGGAAAGATGCTGCAGCTTCTGTAGCATCGTGCTGTTTCCATTGAGGGCGATGGACAGCGGAGAGAGAATTTTCCCAGTGTCCAGTTACTATGTAACTGCCCTGGCTCTGATGTACCTACAGAGGTTATGGAGGATGCAGAGCATCTGATGGGCTTGACTTCAAACCTAGGGCTTGGCAAATAAAAACCTCTTCAAGGACAGCTTTAAACTGCGGTAATACAGACTTTCTGGTCTTATCCTGTATTTTGGCTTCGAAAGAGGACGGTGTGCTGAGCATACTGGAGACTCAGCTCTTCTCAAAGCATTGTTAAAATGCAGGTATTTCATCCCATGCAAAGAGCAGGGCAATGAGTAATATGGATGTTTGTAGAGGGAAAAGATAATGAAATTGGCAGCCTATGTTACACATTCCCAGTAGTCTCCACATCGTGGTGTCCAAACAGGGGGGTTAGAAAAATAAAGACAGATGGCAATGGTATCTCTCAGCCCACTGAGGTGTAAATGTGGGATACAAAGACCTAGAGAAAAAAAAAAAATCAGACAAGAAAATAATGAGCACCAGAAGTCTCAAATGCTGTACAATTATTGCAAATACTAGCTGCGTTTGGGGTATGGCACAGTTTCTCCAGCCTCTCCTTCACAGATCTGGTGTTATGGCATCTGCAACAAACATCAAGGTGATAGCAGCAAAGCAGGATGAGCAGGAACCCACCATGAAAGGACCTTGTACAAAGTGGTACCAGTGCCAGCAAGAGCATAATGCTCCTTTATTGTAAGACTAGCAGCACCAAAGAGCTGCCCCACCCCTCCGGCCCTGAAAATAGTGTGTGAACAGGGAACACCTCTAGCCCTCATTCCCTGGGCATACCAGCACTGTGCAGCAAGCCCAGGGGGATGAGGTGAGGGTACTACAACGGGCCCTGGTGCTCACCCAGGCACCTTGGAGCCCTTATGGCAGAGCCAGAATCAAATGTGCCTACGAGGTTGCTTTCTTCTCATTCGGTTTTAATTTCATTGCCTGGCACAGAAAGGAAATGTGAAGAAATACACTGACATATCTGCATGACTTCAACACCACATGATAAGAGAAAGTGGAATACGAATGTCATATTTATTTTGGCTTATACTGACATGTTTACTTGTGGTAGAGGCCTTACATCCAACCAGTGTTTTGAAATCAAGTGCTGCAACACCTGTAGGCGAAATGAAGTAATTTCAGAGCAAATCCACAGTCTTATCTCAAAAGTAGCTTGATTGGGTGGCTGTCACAAGGATAAACCTGAATCTTAATGCTGCTTTTCCGTTCTCCCTACTGGAAGTCTCAAACGCTTCAGCAGCACATACTGCAGTAAGATGAATTTCTGGGCCCAGGAAACTCACCCAATTATTTTGTGTGCAAAATGCAGCTCACTGAAGAATCCCAAATCCTTCTAAGGGAACATGCTTCTCCCACACAGCACCTACTCCCCCCCTCTGAATCCAAACATTTCTAGTGCCTCAAGACAGAACAACAAGGCCTTGGAAAGTTCCTACTTCTATGGTGTTCACTGGCAAGGAGTCTGACCCAATTCACCAGCAGCTTGCTCAGCACTGCAAGCATCAAGTTTGCCCTTCTCTTACCCCTGGGCAGCCAAGAAAGAGAAGAAAGAACTTTCCTAAGGAAAGGACCTGGATGGAGGCTTCTGGCTGCTAAGGTGATTGTTTTTCTACAAGGAAAGAGCACAAGAAAGAGGACAAAATGTGGGAACCACTAAAGCAATGAGGGTGGCCATTACTGCAACCTTCCTGCTTGAAAGGGCATCCCCTGTCTTTCATCTTGACCTTTCTCTCTGAACACCTTGCTCAGCTGAACCACACCACCAAGATGAAATGAAAATTGTCACAAGACCCTGCTTCCCAAGGTGGATGGATCCTGTCTTGCTGGGATGGGACAGCCTTCTGAGGGCTGTGTTTCCCCCCTTGCTGTCAGGCCACGTTACAGACACGTGCACCATGAGAGCACGGCAATAGCTCTCGGGCGGGAGAGCACAGGAACGCTTTTTCTGTAATAAAGTGGTTGCCATAATAACATAACTACAGCAGTGTTCTCCAGGCAGCCTGGGGTGATTTTACTTGTTTGTTTTTCTTATATAAATTGAAATGTATTTCAACTTTAGGATTTAATTTCTCCCCACACTCCTGCAGCATTTACAGCTAAATACAAGAGGGGAGGGATAAACCTGAGCTGGGGAATCTGACTTGAAGAGGTTCATGCTTAACAGTGAGTCACAAAATGTGGGCATTCAGTCCGTGTGAAACACTGACACAGCTCCTGTATCCCAATGGACTATTTTAATCTTGGATATCACCTTTCTTCAGGTTCACACATGTGTCCAGACCCCTCTCCTGCCCTTCTGCAGAGCTGTAGTAAGAGGTGTAGGACATGTGAGGGACAAAGCTACCTTAGATATTCCTACCTTGAGTGATCAAAGAGCATGTTGAATGTAAGCTATGCACAGGAACCCGTGGGGAAAGAAGTCCTACTTTCACCCAGCTGTGATGAGGGATTTGCTTTGCATCACTTCCTTCTTTGTTTTTTCTCTTCTTCTACTTGTTCCTCCTGTACTTGTTGAACAATAACTGGTTTGGTTTGGTTTTTTACCTTGACCTCCAAGGTTTCTTGTTTTTACTCTCTCTTCTTCCCCTCTCTCACTGGGAGGAAGGGGAAGAAGGAAAGCAGTTGAGCAGCTGTGTGATGCTTAGCTGCCCACTGGGATTAACCCACAACAGGGGTCCACCCTATAAAAAGGGATGAATGTGTCTGGTTTTAGCAGAGAAATGGGGCACACTGAGGGAGGGAGGTTTTTATATCACGTCTGATTTTGGCAATGACAAGTGAGAGACATCGCAACATTTTTCTAAGGTTTTATTCAGTTGACTTAATATGGAAGAGCAGCAAACAGAGAAAATAACACTGTTTCAGGTGCCTTTTTGGGGACACAGTATTCCTGACACAGTGTCCTATTGGCATCCTTTTCTGTAGGGAACGTGACACACTGGCCCACATGACCACACCCAAAGAAATGCTCTCCAATGTGGTGCAGGCTCTGCAATACCTGGACTCCCATCTTCCAAATGGCAGCCATGTGATTTTAACAGGCTTGGTAGATGGTCGCTTTCTCTGGGATAACCTGCATGACAGATACCATCCTCTAGGTAAATATGAGTTGTTGTGGGGTTCCTCCTGGTTATCTATCCATTCATGTTGCCTTTTCTCCCTAAAAAAATCTATGAATCTATTGATGATTTCAAGCAAACCTGACAGAGTGAAGGAGATCTAAGAAATATGAGTCATATATTGGCTGTGCTGCAGAAGTAGGAATGACAGCTCTTATCATCCCTGGTGCAGGACAGGTCAGACCTCTATGCTGCCAAGTTCCCCCACCAGCCATACCCACTCAGCTCCAAACCAGGCTCAACACATGTTGTGGTGGTGCAAACAAGCTGTTCTACCTCAGTCTTGGCCCAAAATTGTGGGTCTGCCTGCACTTAATCCTGATTGTTGTAACAGATGGAGATGGGCATTTAGTTGACACTCTCTAATGGATGTTGACACTCACTAGTGGATGTTGTGGTACAACTGGATGGGGACTAAGGCAGAAAATTAAGTCAGAACGTTGCAAAAGACTGTTTTTATATTAGAGAAATAAATTTTCTGCCAGCACTGGGTGCCTGGCACCTCCTACACTACCTATATGTGATGATTGAAACCTCACACCATGTGCAGGCATGTTTTGGGGCATTCCCTCAAAGTGTAGTTGCTGTAAAGTGCTTTGGGGCATTTTTTTCAGAGATTTGGAGGCTGCCTTTGGGAGTCTGTCATCTCAGGGTGTGAATGACACATTACCTCTGACCATTAACAGATCACTCGCTCCTTGGCTTTCTAGACCAAAATCATATTTGTATTTGAGTAAAGGAATCTCTTCTGCATCTGACAAGCAGGAAGTTGTTGTCATAATAGTTCTCACCAGCAAAGAGGGAGAGAAGTTAAATCACATCATTAAAATGATAGATTACAACTTCAGATGATTTTGGCAACCACTGAGTAACATAGCTTGCAGCACACCCTGTGCTGTGGTTTCCCCAGGGTTCCCTGGTGATTACCAGTGGGCCCACATCTTCCCCATTTCTATTCCCATATTTTTCTCTCATAACCACTATACTAGTACCAATGGGGGAAAAAAAAAAGAAAAAGAAAAAAAAGAGAAAGATCCTGCCCCTTTCAGGGCAAGGGGAACCTGTGATAATTAATTTTTAGTCACATAAACCCATTTCTTCCCTTGAGTGCCTGTTTATTACAGCGACAGTTCCTCTAACTGGGTATCTAATTATCAGAGACAACACGTAGCCAAATCAGGAGTGATTAACTATAGGATCAGTTGGAAAATTTTCAGAGGGGCTGATTTGCCTTGGAGGGACCCAATTAATCCTAAGCAACACATTTTGCAGCAAGGGATCCCTTCTGGCACATCCTTCAACAGGCTGTGAGCAGGTTTCCCAATTTGGCTGCCAGTCAGCTGTGACCAGACATCAGTCTGGCTTTCTGCCAAATCCCTGGTCCCCCCCGACAGCCCATCCCAGTGCCTGAGGCTTCAGGCTACAGGAATCTGGAACATCCAAATATCCAGAAGTGATCCTAGATCTTTGAACTCCCTACCTTTTGCTTCCTGGACGGCTGAAACTGCTGCTGGGTGATGGGCAGCTGTGTGAAAGGCAGGAAACACATCTGTATCAGAGAGCCACTGCAAAGCAACCTGAGAAGCCCATTTCACTTGGGAGAGATTATATTCTGCAGTTCCTAAAAACAACAATAAGAAATTCCTATTTCAGAACTGCAAAAATATCAAAGCCTGATGGGATGGTCAGTGTACTACAAACAATAATACAACCAATACAAACAAATGTGGCCATTTAATTCCCATATTAGTTGTAGTTACCAAAAAAGCAAAAAGATCGAGAAAATGGATAATTTTTTTCAGCAAGCCAGGCTATTGCATAGCACAGTGAATTTTAAGGAATGTTAGCTGGGTGTTTGACTTGGTGCTTGAATTTGCTCACCCACACAAGCATATCCACTTCCCTCCATGACAGCAAAATTGTTTCTCCCTTTTAAGGCCAACCTCTGCGAGGTAAATGTGGAACTCAGAGTGTATACAGGCACCCTGCAATTTTGCAAACCCTGCATTTCTTTGGCGGGTGAGAGACATGTTAATGGAAAAATACCAGTCACACCCTTTGGAGGTTGGCATTGGCTGTGATGACTAACCCCACACGTGAGACAAATCCCCTATGAAAGGCAGGAGAGGGATGCTGGAGAAGCAGGTGTGGGGCTCTGCATGCTGTGGGGACATGGAAACCTTGTCAGGAAGGGTGCCTTGGAGGCACCTCTGTTGCACCCAAGCTCTGGTGGTGGGAGGGTAGCCTGGGGGTGGGGCAGTGTGATGGGGTAGCCTGGGGTGCCTCTTCCCACCCAGGGGTGTAAGGCATGGGAATGCACAGAGCTGCAGAATGAAGTCACATTTGGCCATCAGGCACATGAAATTTCACACTCTGTGCTTTGCAGGACAACTGAACAAGGATGTCACGTACAGCCAACTCTACTCTTTCCTCGACTGCCTCCAGGTAAGGTCTGCAGCTGTAGCTTAGGAGCCCCCCTTCCATCTTGGTCCGCTGCTAAAGCCCCTCTCCTCATGCCTGCTCAGGTGAGCCCCTGCAGCGGCTGGCTGACCCCCAACGAGACCCTCAGGAATCTGACCTCGGAGGTAAGTCTCAATGGGGCTGCAATGGGATCACCCCACTGCACAGGCACTCCGCCCTGTGTCTGAGGAGAGAAGCCAATTGCCTCAAAGGCAAGCCATTGGCACATTTTCTTCTTCCAAAGGCGAGGAGAAGATGTGGAAAATCCACACCCATTCTTTCAAATGCCTCTCAGGCTCTGGGAGGCAGCATGCTCAAGGGATTTGTAAAGGTGTTCTTGTTACAACCTCTTAGCTACCCAAATTTGTTCTCAAGGGATGCGATCTCCCCGAGACAAAACTGTTCAGGTTCATGTTCTTTAAGAAGAAAATGTACCTGATAAGAAAGGAAAAGCTTTTGAATCAAGTAGCTGTTGGTATAACAAGCCAGCTGCACAGATTTTTCTGGCTGCGGGAGCAGGTCCTGAGAGCAAGAGCCTTACCCTGTTTTCATTTGGGATTTGTGCTAATCTTTCTCAGACACATTTCTGTGGACTTAATCACCAGATGGTGTGACCAGGGAGCATCCAGGCTCAGTGCAGGAATGGGAACAGACAGAACAGAGATGTCTTAAAACTCACCCTAAAAATCTGGCTGCAGAAGTGAATGACACATAATACCAGCCACTTACTTTCTTATGGTACAAGCTGATTTTTAATCCCAGCAATCCTCTGCAGCCATGTAAAAGAGCCAGTAACCAAATATTATCAAAGGTGTTGTCTCTGTGTATGGTTGTATTAATGTTTGCATTCACTAAACAACAAAATATGGCCTTAATTTCACCAAAGCTTACTTATGTATTTCATTTTATGCCCTGTCCCTCTTGACTTTGGAGAAGGCCATTAAGCACAGTCCTAAACCTTTGCAGGATTGCAGTTTATATATTCATACCAACAATACAGAACGTAGAGTACACATAACTTCTGTCCATGAACAATGCATATGTCTGCAGGGTATGAATTAATCATTCGGAGCCCCTGTCTGAAACTAATTGTCTATGTTATTATCCAAACTGCACAATTTAAATATTTAGGAGATCCTGATCTCTGTTATGGCTGCAGAAATTACACTGGATGTATCAGTTAGGCAGACACTCAATGGTGGTAATTTACTCTTCTGAAAGTAAGGGTGGAATTTGGTCTGCATAGATAAGCATTATCACCCACAACTTAGCAGCAGGAAGGATAATAGGAAAAGAGGACATTTCTCTTGTAGAAAAGTTTTGCGTTTCTTTAAGAGGAATGAAAATTACTAGGCTCCAAAAGCAAGAAACTTAGAATATTTATATAAGCGCAGGGACACTACTAAAAGACATCTCGAGTAAAATAAGCATATACTGTATTAAACTTACCAAATCAACTGAGGCCTCAGCACAACTTGCGAGGATGAGCTGGGTAGTCCAAAAGTTGGTGGTGCTCGTGCAAGTCCATGTTCTGATGAGGAGCCTCATTTCACCTCTGGTCCCCATTCTGACCCCCATTCCAGACCCTTGCCCAGCTCTGTTGCACTTCTGTGGACAAACTCCAGCACCTCAATGTCTTTCTTGCAGAGAGAGGCCCAAAACTGAACACAGGATCTGAGGTGCAGCCTCATGAGCACTGAGTACAGGAGGACTCCTCATCAAGTCCATGTTCTGATGAGGAGCCCCATTTCACCTCTGGTCCCCCAGCTGAAAGGGCAACATTAGTTTTCAAATTCCTGCCTGTGCATCAGTGACAAAAGCTGAATCTGTGCAAAGCAACATGAATAGTAATGAATAGTCATTGAATCGCTTGATTTTTACAGAGAGCATTACAACTGTCCAATGTCCTGAAAGAAATAGCAAGATCTGAGAAATTTGCCAACTTTGATATTTTCTACATGGATTTCCCACTGAAACAAAGTAAGTTGTTTTTTACCCTTTCTCACAAAGTATTTACTCAGGTGCTGGGCTGCTGATAGGCTCCTTATATTTTGGCCCTGCACCAGGAGAAGGGTAGTACAGTCACCCAGCCTAGGTGACCCTGCTGTCAGAGCTGTGGCCAAGGAGGGACCCTAATGCCAGCCTCTCCTGACTTCCATGATTGGGGTAACCATGGACCTTTCCTGAGACAAGATCCCACCACCACCTTGGGAACCACAACCCCCACACTGGTCCCAGCTGCCAGCACCCACAAGCCCAGTGGTGCACAGCACAGTGGCTACTTTGTCCTGGGTAGCAAGGTGACAGGGACAGCAGATGTGCCTCTGCTCAGAAGGCCTCATGCTTGTCCACTGCAGCTTCTCAGGCTGATGAAGAAAAAAAAGAAATCTCCAACCTAAATTGGTCAGTATGATTTGGTGTTATTTTTGAAAGTTGTGTTTATAGAGGGTCATCTAGGCTGGAGATGCATACCTGCAGTGGTTATAGTGGTCTTCATGAGATGTACTTTACTTCAGCACTGACTGGGCTTCACGCCACCTCCTCTGGGCTGAGCAGTGCCTTGGGAAGGAGATCTTTCACCAGCCATTTTCCTGCCTCAGTAACACAGCCACCTTCTCACTGTTCCTGAAAGTAGAAGCACCTCTCCCAGGAATAACTGGCATCTTTCCTATGTTTCTTTAAACACCTACATACTACTGTAACTTTTGACTTGAAGAGCTTACAAAACTTGTCCTTCTGTGATCTTTAGTGACATTAGGTGAGCGCATTACCTAAATCACTTTCTTCTGCAACTGACACTTAAAAATAAATTAAAAGATCCAGGGAACTTTTGTCATTACCCATGTGCGTGAGCAGACCGTGTCCCTGTGGGGCTGGGGACAGACACCTGTCCCTGAATCCCTCTCAGCTCTGCTTGCCTTGCAAAATGCACAGGGGTCCAGCTTGAGGCAACACTCAGCATCAGCTTAGATTCATCACAAGGAGAAACACACTCTTTAAAACTATGGAGCAGCAGGAGATGAGTGATTGAGTTGGGCAACATATTTCAAGTAGTTAGATGGTGATGGGAAAGTAGGAAAACAGCTTTTTATTTCTATATCCAGCCTCAATCTCCCATGTTACAACTTGTCTCTCCCTCTGCCAATGTGGACTGCTGTGAAGAGACTGGCCCCATCTTCATTGTCTTCTCACGGACTATTCCCCAGAATGGACCATCTCTGTCCCTCAGCCTCCATTTATGGGGCAGAAGCTCCAGCCCTGGCCACCTTGGGGCCTCTCCCAAAAAGCCTGAACATTTGCATTCAAATAACTGTATATAATAATATACATACTTATATATACGTATGTAATAATATACAAGCTTGATCTGCATTTCTTTGTTTTATATTCACACAGAGAGGTAGTTCCATGTTGGTCCTTATTGAAAAATTTTGTCTGGGGACTATATTTTAAATCCAAGCATGAAGACATCTAAATCCAAAGCCACGAAGGGACAGAAGCACCTTGACAATGCTTTAAAGTGCACTTCTCTAACACTTCTCCCTGTTAGTGCTTGGCTGTCCTTGAAAGCATGAAGCTGCCAATGGCACCTAAGATTATTAAAAAAAAATCTCACTTTGCAGCCAAATCCTATCAAAATTCACAAACTTATTTTATTCTACATGACCCAATTCAGGAAGCTGGTTCTGGGTCTCATGAAGACCATATGGAGGAGGAGGAGGTAAAGAAGTGAAGACAGGAGAGGCAGTCTTTCTGTCCAAAAGTTTCTGTCAGAGAGGTGGGCTCCACTGTCAGGTTCATTCTCGTAGTGCCGAGTTTCAGGGTGTCCAAGTCTCCTGGTGGCTTTTGCCTCAGCTACTTAATATTTAACAAGTCATTAGGATTTGGAATGAACTACCTGCTGGGTAGGCAAATTACTTTAATAAGTTAAATTACTAACTTTAGTTAATTTATTTGCTTTCACAAAAGGAAACATCTTAATATAATTTGCTTTTCTTGATTACATCGCGTTAAATAAATGAAGTAAACAAAATCACACATGCATATACAAACATCAGCTTTGATAGACACTTTGCAAAATTTCCTGCAGCCCTGGAGCCAAGGATTCGAGCTTGCCATCAGGAAAGCTGTCAGATCGCGAGCGTGCTCAAAAGCCAGCTAAGGCTGCTGACCTACTTTTCTGGTCTCTTTCTGAAGCAAGCGGCAAATCCTCCCCGAAATTCTCCAGACATCAAATATTTAGCAGTTTACACACTGTGATGAGTACATTGATTTCAGGCTGGCTTGGGCATATATATGTACATAGCAGCTCCCAGCTTTCTCTGAGTAAAATTTAAGTATATTAGCATTTTTTCTAGATTTAGATGGACACTCAAGCTCACATGTCGACCTTGACTGAAGAAATTAGTGGTTCATTTATGAAGCAGTGCAATAAAGAGGGGGATAAGGGTTGCTTGTTTTGACTTTTCCTTAGTGTGGATGGGAGCAAGCTCTAGTCTAAGTCCAGCCAAGGCAATAGGCACTTTTAAGACAAACTCTGGACATACTCAGTTGGTGGGTATTTGCTTGACTGCTCTAGGATTTTTGGAGGTCAGGTATAATAGTGTAAATTAACCCATCTTGATACAAATTTTACTTATCTTACTTACTCCTCTGCTGTTTCTGGCACTGGAACAGTAGTCTCTCTACAAAGTAAAGCACAGTACACAGTCTTGTACTCCATGCAGAATATTATATGTAGGCAGTTAGGTAAGTTCACTGTGCATCGGTATGTGCACTGCATGGTGTAATCCAAGGCAAATAAGTGTCGTGCCCAACATACTGCAAATTTGAAACAGACCTACAAGTCCTGTGTCTTGAAACAGGTTACTTTGGGTGCCAGCTGAAGCATCACAAGTGAGTTTCTATGGTCAAAGCAGGAATATCACCTTTCTGTGAATTGGTGTTAGCATGGGGACACAGACATCACTTTTTGACACAATAGCCAGGGTCCGAAAAACAGCAGTGAGCCGAGATCAAACTGTGGCTCTTGAATGGAGAACATTTTCCTCCTGACAGGATGCTTACATAATGCTATTAAGAATTCTTAATCTGTCATTATAAAAGGAATTATTGAATTTACAGTCTGTTAATGCCATATCCACTAGTCCCATGTTTGATCACTCGCAGCCCTTTTGAAGGGAGAAAGCTTTTTACTTCTCCAGTGGCTCCAGGGCTTACAGCACAGCATCATTTGCATTGAATGTCACGCTTATGTAATTCAAAAGGTTATTTTGTTGGAGTTGAAAAAGACTGCTCAGAAGAGAAGTAACCGAAAATGACAGTCTGTTCATGCAGACTTCAGCCATGTGAATATTCTGTTACCATCTCTTTCTCTAAAAAGTGCTGTTTTCTTTATCTCTGTTTTTTTATTTTGCACTGCTGAAGATGCAACTAACATGGGAAATGCAAAAGTATTAAATCAGTATTAAATAATTTACAGCTTTACTTGCTACAGCATCCATCTTAGTTGGGAGGGAAAGTGAATTGTTTTACGATCATTTATGTCCAAGGCGCTTCCTTGCATAAATATCTCAGAGGAAAAAAAAAAAACAAACAATAAAGGCTTAAATACTGCCCCAAGGACAGGGGATTGTACACACTATTGGCTGTGACAACTTTATGTGAATTATCATAATCTTCATGCAGAGCTGTCATGTGCTTAAAAATACCAGCGGTGCTTTGAGGAGGAGGGGGTATATCTCTGGGTGGACATCTCCATGCTCGCTGGTGATAACCCCTCTGCTTGTGCTCTTCACAGCTGCTGAGGAGTGGCGCAAGATGGGAGGTGAGCCCTGGCAGCTGATCGAACCAGTCGATGGCTTCCACCCCAGCCAGGTAAAAACTTGGCCCCAGGAGATGGGTGGGAGCAGGTGGCAAGCGGGAGGATGTGGGATGCCAGTGCCCATTGCTGCCCCAGGCACCCAGCTGGCATGCCACAGGGATGCAGGTTTGGGGAATCTGCGTTTTTTAGAAGAGAGGGAGTCATAGAATCACTTAGGTTGGAAAGACCTCTAAGATCATGGAGGCCAACTATTAACCTAACACTGCCAAGTCCACCAGTAAACCCTGTCCCTAGCAGCACATGTATGATTCTTCTAAATACCTCCAGGGATAGTGATGCACCCACTTCCCTTGGCAGTCTGTTCTAATGCTTGGCAACCCTTTCCCTGAAATAATTTTTCCTAATATCCAATCTAACCCCTCTCCGGTGCAGTTTAAGGGCATTTCGTCATGTCCTATTAATTGTTCCATGGGAGAAGAAACCAACCCCCACCTCATCACAACTTCCTTTTAGGTTGTAGAGAGCACTGAGATCTCCCCTCAGTCTCCTTTTCTCCAGGCTAAAAAGCTCCTGTTCCCTCAGCTGCTCCTCAATAAATCTTGTGCTCCAGACCCTTGCCCAGCTCTGTTGCACTTCTCTGGACAAACTCCAGCACCTCAATGTCTTTCTTGCAGAGAGAGGCCCAAAACTGAGCACAGGATCTGAGGTGCAGCCTCATGAGCACTGAGTACAGGAGGACAATCACTGTCCTGGGCTTGCTGGCCACACCATTGCTGATACAGGCCAGGGTGCCTTCTTTGGCCAATCTAAATGATGGCTGTAGCCCCAGAGCTGAGATCTGCATTTCTGATGGCTGCACTCTGCTCTGACTCCTGAAAGGTCTTCTGCCTCTTTCCGTCACTGACCAGTATGGTGGCCAAACACGTCTTAATGCACAAAAAATGATCCTTGCTACTTAGGCTGGCCAGCTGCCTGCCCAAACACTCATGGGAGTTTTGCAGGATCAGGACAGTAAGGCAGCACTGCAGAAACCAGGCAGGCCCCCTCCAGCCCTGCCCCTGGAGGCTGCAGGTTTCCCTGTCACAGTCTGGAACAAAGATTCCTTTTTGAAGTTATACATTTAAATTGCTTATGCTCAGCAGCTACCTATTACTACGTTTTCACTTGTTTGCTTGGCCTCCTAGGACAGGTGGCAGGAGAAGGTTTACAGTCTGTTTATTACAGAAATAAACAAAAGAGAAGGAGAAGCAGCTGCTCCACTGTAATTCCTTGCCTGGGTTCGATAATTTAGTGTAAGGTTGCCTGGTTCCCACCATGCTCACTTCAAATTAGTTTTTTTCTGACTCCATAAAAATTGTGGAGAGACCGTGTTCTGCAGTCAGCTACAAACAAAGCCAGTTATTTTTCTATACGCTACCTGCAGGTTTCAAACACATGTGCAGAGCAAAACAGCAGTCAGTCTCCTTTGCAGGCAAACCCCACTACACTGCCCAGCCACTGGCAGTGCCACTTGGTAGCTCCCCCTGCTCAAAATCATGGGGGGATTTTATGGGCCAGTTTTATGTTGTGAGCTAACACCCTGCATGTGTTGACTCCCACACCCCCATCCCCATATAACCCAATGTGATGCAGCTTTCCACGCTGGGAAAGAGCAGTCAGTGGAGAAGCACTTCAACAGGAGCAAGTTGCAAGCACTGATGGATTCCAGCATTTCAGCAGCTTCTCCATTGACTGTTCTGTCAGTTCAGCTAGGGGAAACCTGCAGGGAGAAGTCCAAAGACAAAATAAATGCTTTAGGTGCTGTCTTTTACACCCGTGTTAGTCACTTAGGGCAATACACTGCCTTGCTTAGCCTTGCCAAATTAAAAGATCTTCCTGTTCGAAGAGGGTCTCCTTCACAGCAGAAATTCCCACCCATCTACCACACAAGTACCAGGAGAGAGCTGCTTGAAAGTATGAACTCACAGCCTGGGGATGTGGAGAAAGTGTGCCTTTATTTTTTGCTGCAGGCCTTTTGCAAGGAAGCAATTAGAGAAAACTTGGCAAATGAAATGAGAGTGAAAACAGTGATGAAACAAACCCCATTCCCAACCCTGCCATATGGGGAAACTGTGAAAAAATATGAAGTCTGGAGTGCAATGGAAAAGGTCTTTGCATTATTTTCCTGTCTTTCCCCGAGGCTGGCCTGAGGTTTCTTATGACCCCCAGCAACAGGCCACAGTGGGAGCCAGGCTTGCCATATCACAGCTTTTCATCCAGCCTGCTGCCCACAGCCTGTATCCCACCAGCAGCTGCAAGGTAGCACAGAGTTGAAGGCAGTAAATATTTATCTTAACAGGATGCTTCCTAAGCCGAAAGAAAATTACAAAAGGACACTGAAGGGCAGCTGCAAAACTACTTGCAGCCCCCAGAGTGCTGAGCTACAGGATCCAGTCAAGCACTGCCATATTTCACTCCCTCTGGACCTGGCATCCTGCAGTGGTTATGATCTCTTCCTCCTGCTGTTAGGATGACGTTAATGCTTTTATAGGTACATTTTCCCTTACAGTCAAGGTGCCAGCTGTAGATATGCCTCACTTCAAGTGAGTTATTGTCCTCCTAGGATTTATTAATTAGCCTTATCCAAACATCCACCATTTTAAATCCATTTTTCTTTTCCTGTTAGTGTAGGGAAGTCTGTTATCAACATACCACTATTTGGACTGAGACGTAGCATTCTGCTCCAAAAGAGTGACTCTCTTAATAAATAATAGGGGAAGTGTGAGCAGAAAGTGCTATTTAAGAGTATGCTTAAGGAAGATGATAAACAATTCACGCACTCCTCATACAAGTTGTATTTAAAGTTTTACTTTCTCCTGACAGGAATGCCTCTGGCCAAGTATGGTTTTTGTAGCACACAGAGCTGCCTAGCAGGAGAGGATTGATTCCACGCAGCTTGTCAAGTGAACAGAGACTCTTGCTTCCATCCCTGCAGCTATTCCCCACACCTCACAGGCAGCTTGATAAATACAACAGATAAGATACCTAGCCTGGGCATTTCTGCTGAATTTTCCCTCTGTAGATCTCGAAGCACCTGACAAATATTCCAAATTTTTGAATTGAGCAGCACTCCAGGGAAAGCATAATTGCCTTAGCTCTTGCCTTCAATGCAGAGAAATTTTGAAGTTTGGGATGAAGGAACCACTCTCTGTGTCCCTTTCAGGCCAAGGCTGAGCTGGCAGAGTGATCACTAGGTGATCCCTAATCACTGAGGTACAGCAATGGGCAGGATAAGCTGGTGTCTGTTGTCAGCCCCTGACTTTCACCTGCTGTTTATCCACTGTCTCTTTTATTAAAAAAAAAAAAGTTGTCTGCTGGCATAAATATGGCAGAAGCAGGTGTCAGCATGTATATCCAGGAGTCCAGAGGTCCAGACATTCTTGAAGGGATGTGGGAGGAAACTGAACCTTTCTAACTGAAGCTTGCATACCTTGCAAGGAGAAGGAAAAGAAAATAAGAGGAAAGGCCACACTTACCCTGTCCCATTGGAGCTAGTGCAGTTTTTCATGCACAGGAGAAAGGCTGTGTTAGGCACTCAGGTAGGAAAAACTAGCCCCCATAGTCCCCACCCCAGGCAATATTTTATATTAAAAAACCTTGAAAGATGGGATAAACACCAAATAGTGATTTTTTGAGCTGGGCCCAGAAGCACATTCCCTTCCTGTAAATTTCTTGTGGGAAAACAGGTTTCCTGCATGGTTTTTTTAAGTTGCAGAACAGGAGGGAGCAAACAAAACACTCATCATTGGCATAACTGCCAGTAAAGTTTAAAAGTTAAAATTTGTCTCCATAAAGTTTTTTCCAAAATATGCAGCTCAGGATGGAGGTGGAGGAAATTCAAACTATTTACTTTTGACACTTAAAAGCAAAGTGATTTACTCAGTCCTCCCAAGTTCCCTCTAGAGGTGTTTTTGAGACACCATTCACCACAGTCCAGCTTGGTTGTCCTTGGAAAAAATGTGACTTTCTCTTCCCAATGACTATAGAGAGAGCCCAGGGATTTTCTTCAGCATCTCCTCCTTACTACAAAATTTCACTGCAAATCCTTGTGAATGCCAGATGGCTTCAAGGACACCACTTCCCTCTAGAACAGTCAATTGCATTGTTTGGATGACAGGGCCATGTATTTCAACAGGATCCTGTGTAAACGGCTTCATTTCTTCCTTTTATGAAGTTACCAGGGAGAATGTGAAAGCCCTGAGCATCACAAACTGGAACCTGAGACGCTTGGAAGATTCTTAATGTTTATGTACAGGCAGGAAAGCACAGCTTGAGTGTGATTAGCTTCTCCCTTTTTCTTCTGTAAGTCATAGCAAAGCACATTCCAGCCAGAAATAAAGAGGAAAAGCTGAAGTGATGCATATCAGATGAGTTGGGTATTTACACTTTGTTGAGAATCATGCCCATCACCTGTTTGGTGAAGAAGGGGAAAACAGCCAGAAGCTGCTGAAATAACGCAGCCACCACCTCGCAGCTGCAGTTACCCAGAGCTCTGTGAGGAATGGGTAGTATTTCCTTTTAAAAACTTGCTTAGGGGTTGTCATCATCACAACAAAAATATAATTGCAAAGCTCATAAAAATTAGAGCACATCTCAAAGCACAAGAACTTTGGAATTTACAAAGGACCTGCAAGAAAGCAATTTCCAGAATCACAAACCCTTCTCTGTGCTACTCATCCAGAATGAATTATTGAAGTCATCACCATGTCAAGAAACAATGTGTGCACAGAACCCCATTCAGGTAGCAGTTCGGGGCAGTTTAAGCACATATACCTTAAATTACAGTCAGCATTAGTCTGAACTCTGTAGAGCATACATAGTGATGCCTTTGCAAAGGGTGCACCATGCAAAGACAGTGGAGTTTTTTGAATCAGCCACCCAACCAACCAATTAACCAACACCACCCATCCTGCTAAAAAACACATGGAAGGCTTAGGGAGGTTTGTGAAGGAGGTTTGGAGACTACCATGCCAAAATGGACCACTCTGACAGGGGTGGGTCTCAGCCCGCTAGCTGCCATAGGATGTCCCAGAATAACATGTTTGGTCACAATAGAAATTGCAACCAGGAGAAAACCCTCTATTGCACAAATCTCCACTATCCATCTCCCTGGCCCCAATTCCTCCACTAGCTTAACAAGACTTTGAGTGACCAAAGTCTAAGAGCTTCCACCCCACAAATGTTTCTCTTTGTACATGAGCCCTTATATAAAAGAAAGATTTTGTCTTCCACTCCATCATTACAGCTTCTTTTAAAGCACGGGATTAAAAAAGTAGCACATAAAAATTCCCCAAAGGCTCCAGTATCTTCCCAAACTCTGAAACAACAGCATTAAAATAGTTTGACTCTATAAACCCCTCTGGGTCCTTAACAGAAAAAAAAAAAGCTCTGTTAGCCTTATTTAAACCTCATAATTACAATCAATATCAGTGTGTCGAAAAGTTTGAGTTGAAAATAAAGTTCCCATATAGGCCAAATATAACTGCAGGTCAGGAGTATAATCAAAATGCCTTAGCAGGGTGTAAAACTTGGATAAGGAAGACTGAGACTTTTCTCACTGTCCCTTTCTGCTACCACTGATGTTTTTCGCCCTGGCAATACAGCAGATACAATTTCTCTTTGGTACATAACTTCTAGGGCAAAAACCTTTGTGAAAGCTGGAGTGATACTGATATTGAAGAGAAAAGCTTCTCTTTCTGCCAGTCTCATGGGAAAAAAACTCTGGAGACAACCGAGTAGCAGGTGCAAACTTAGAGCATCAGATACAGTTAGTTATGAAACTAGAAATAATTGGGCCTCTTTTTCCTCAGCACCTGTGGTTTCCTCCCAGGAGAGCACAGAGAACATTTGTTAGAAGTACCAAAGGCATTTGGGAGCATGAATTCCTTTGGACTTGCAAGAGTTTTATGCATTATACCCAAGCAGTGCTTTTGACATACATTCAAAATGTTTCATAGGAGAAAAAAAAATTAAAAATCAAAGTTCAGGGTTTTTGAATAGCAGTTTATGGACTAGACACCATAGGCATCTGGAAGTGGCTGGAGACAGGCTACCATTATTAGACAAATGATGGGCCACGGAGGTGCAGATATATGGCCCTCACCCTATTTTTACTGTTCGGAAGGATTTTGGCCTGGTCAAGCAGCTGGAATGGGGTATTTCCTTTGGTTAGAGGTTACAGTCCATTACATGGTTATACCGGGCAATCTCCTTATGGTGGGGTCTTCTAAACTTCTAAATATGAAATTACTGTTATTATAGAGGCACAAGAAATTGATAGCATTTGTGGTTTGCAGATTGCTGCAGCCCTTGGAACAGGCATTACCTGGCAGAAGGCACTACACGAGTGGCCTCAAGTGCTTGGCAAGGAGAATCCATTCAATGACCAGATTGAAGCCATATTCAAAGATCAAGGTGGACACTGACTTCCAAACCGCCGGAGCCCTCACGCGATTTATGGTGGCGCTTCCACGAGTCAAGATTATTAAAGACACACACAAAAAAAGGGGGAGGGGGAGTTATCAGAGCCAGTAGCAGTGGACATAACACAAGAGCATTCTTTCCAGTTTGTATCTCACCTGCACAAGTAGGCTATGCTTTTTCTGTGGAGCTACAAAAATAAAAATCAAAGGATAGCTGCCAGCTAGACCATTTATTGTACCAGTCTGAAAATCCGTATTTCTTTTATCCATATATAGCAAACTCCTACCTATTTTTTTTTTCCTTAAGCAGAATATTTTCTAGGCTTTCTATTTGTACTGTTTCAACAGTTAATCTGATCCCAAAAGGAGAAGGGGGGACCCCAAACTCATTATGTTGCTATAAATTGTGTGCATGTAATTGCCTTGACTGTCAATACATTATTTAGCTGCTATTTGCTTATTAAAGTGTGCCAAGAATAACAAGGCACTACAGTTTTGATTTGCCTGGCAGCATCAGCACAGGTTGACTGAACACAGGTTCTCTTCCCCCATTAATAAGATATTAAGTTGACAAGATTTCGTGTATTTAAAGCAGGTTGCTTTCTCAACCCGTAATGTATCTTTGCTTTTTTTGCTTCCTAAGAAATATATGTCCAGTCCTATGTCTTTTACAGGCATGACCAAGGGAATCAGTGAAAATACTGGGCAGCCCTCACATCACAGGCAGACTTGAAGATAGAGAATTAGTGTTTTTTCATCAGCTTATCCAATGCTCTTAGCAAAAGAAATATTTAAAAATTAGAGACAGCTCTACCCTACTCGCAACCTTAAGTGGTGATGGAGGGATCAGAGAGCATAAAATGGTATTAATTACAGGTGGAAAAGATCCAGTAAATAGCAAGCATTAACGTGACATGACTACAACCCACCCCAACAGCCCAAAGCTCAGGTAGAAGTGCTCTGCTCCTTGTTTTGAGCACAGCCCTTGCACAAAGCTGTGTCACACCCGAGGCAGCTCTCTGGCTGTGGTCCAAACCCAAGGAGAGGGCCTGGCTGTAGGACATGCACCCACTCAGCATTTTGAACAGGCAGGGGATGACTTGGCTAATACCGTTTTGATTGAAGCATGTATTTCTGCTTTCCTAGAGCCTGTTCCCTTTTTTAGAGTACAGTCAATGCTGCGTCTTTTATTAAGATATTAAGATAGAAATTAAGATAGAAATTCCTTTGGGATGACTGCTAACACTTAAGTAAATATTCAAGTCACCTACTTTAGGAAACCAGAAGGGAATACATTCCTTAATTGAATGATACTTGTTAATAAGGTCCCAATTCATTCAAGGCATTTAGATGTTACCAAAATATCCAGTCTCCCAAGAAATAGTTCCAACTCCAGAGAGGCATGACTATTTAGCATTAGAAGGAAAAGGAAATCTCCCTGCTCCCTGTAGAAATTCTCTTCAAACAACATAATGTCCCATGTACCCTGGCCAGGTAGAACACCTCCAATTTTTTATTACGTATTCAGGACTCTTGTCTTTCATTAAATACAACACAAAGACAGAAACAAGTGCATCCGCATGTTTTTACTACAGACCAAGTACAGCACAGGCAATAATTACAGAATATCAGATTATTTCCTCTACATCAACATACAGAAGTGTAGCAATTAAAAGGGGGAAGGGAGTCGTGTTTAGAAGCCTAATTTTCAAGGCAATTTCATTGCAAATTATTGTATTTCATTTGAGGCTGGGATTTAATAACACCAATTAGGAGTTTTACAAAGTAGTAAAACTGAAATTTCCTCAGCTGAAATAAGCTTTATTGCCTAGAGCAAAGCATTTTTCTCTTACAGACTTTCTTACTAGTGAACTTCTTGAATATCTGAACAGTGGGGAAAAAAGGCTTCTTATAAAATCAGAACATCTTTTCAAAGACAACCTGAAACCTCCACAGCTGAATCCCAAAGCAAACCTCTCAAGTTGGCCCAGTAGAATTCCTCAGTGCAGGGTACAGGGTCTCAGAGGGACACCAAGGAATGGGCTTGCCACTGGCTGAAGGCACACTACCCAAAGCACATGCCCTCATGCCTCAAGGTGAGCTCTGCAGCTCCAAACCAGGCTGCACGTAGGAACCTGATTTGTACCTAATGCAGTAACTATCTGCAAAGATGAATTTTGGGACTATTAAGCCATCAGCTTTTACAACCACTGTGTCTCTATTATTTCAAATGCAAAAAACAGCTGAAGATCTGCACCCCAACCATCAATCACTTACCCATACCACTCTAAAAATACATGTCCTACATTTAAAAAACGCTGCTGAAAAAGCTTACTTATGCTAAAGTGGTGACAAACTACAAATTCTAGTCTATTCCATTAGGTTAACTGCCTCCTGGTGCTTAGATTGGTTGAAGGTGACAAATGCATGGGGAAAAGACAAACAAGAAAAAAAAGTTTCTCTTGGAAAGCTAATTATAATTCCATGCAATTAAAACTTCATAGCAGTACATATTTCTAGAAGGAATGGTCTGTCAAGGTCTTTTTAGGGGAGAGTCAGAGCATGTGAATACAGGAGGGATTATGTCACTGGCTGGGTCCAGCACTCTGCACGTGGGAAGGTTCTCTTGATGTTACTCTGAAAACGATTTTTACAAAACTTAAAGCTTTGCTTGAAATCAGACAGTAAGAACTCTTTTTGAGGTACAGAACATCTAAAGCTATCTGAAGCTATTTGAATTCACATAGTCTGGTCTCTTCACAAAGGATCTGCTCCAAAAATGGAAAAACTACGTCACCGTTGTTGCAAACTCTTTCACACTAAACCCTTAAAAGAGCAGAGGAACATGGGAGAGGAGGAGGTGGCACCCAGCAGTGCCAGCCAGGAAAGCCTTAAGTGCAGCCTTTGTGGTAAGCCTGCATCCCGTGTCCTCATGACTCATAGCTTGTGCCCAGAACTCACCACACAGCTCAGCTTTTCTAACTTAACACCACCTGTTACACTTTATACCTTTCCTTTATGAGAAGAACTACTTCTTGGGCAATGAACACAGATTAGTTTCTACAAGAGATAATAGCCCAATTAGCCTAAATAAAAATATTCACTTGAATATGATCTAGTTCTGTACTTAACACCTTTCTGTGGACTCATAATTTGAAATGTAATGATTTTGAACATCCACTTGGAAGTTTAAGAAGACAGCCTACCACATATCCACTGATGAAATTTGCTCTTGCACTGTCCATGCTGTGTTATTGTGCTGCCATGCCTCTGCCACAAAAAAAAAAAAAAAANAAAAAAAAACACAAAAGAGAGAACCATCTCCTCTTTGTATTTGATGAGCTGCTGCACATGGACAATCTGGCCTCCCACTACAGAATTCAGTGCTAGCTACATCCAAGGCTTCACATTATCTTCTTAAATCACGTGGAATTTTGGGATACCTGTACAGAATAGAATCCTTCCTTAAACACTATGTGGAGTCCATCTTTTTCTCAGCCTACAAACTAGTATTTCAAATGCATAAATGACATTATGAAAAAAGCAGGAAGGGTTTTATTTTTTATTTTAAATGAATAAAATAAATCTCAATACATAGTTTGGAAATATTTAAAGACATCAGAAAAGAAAACGAGATTTTAAAGCAAGTACAAAAAGGGCAGGATGAAAATAGTATAAGCTAACAGGATTTAGTGTTTTGAGTGTGAATATGTAACAGCAATAGTAATCTTAAGTATTCCACTACTGCATTCCTAGTGAAGTAATGAGCTGGTACTCAATACCCTCAGTGAAAAGCTGTGAAAACTGCAAGTTTTAACTGAGAAATGTTGTCATTCATGATGGGCCTGAAGTACTGTTTTTATACGCATCTGTGGACATGTCTACCAAGGGGAACAAGACCCGTACTTTGAGCCAGCAGAGTATTAGTTGGTACATAGCAGCTTCGTAAAGTTTATTATTAAACCAAACAAAAAAAGGCACTTTTACAACCTATTAACCTATTCCTGGTTCTCAAATGGAGCATTCCAGCTTGTAATTCCTACAAGTCCCAGGAAATACTGATGTATACAACCCTAAACCTAGATTTCTCTGTTTGATTATTTTTTATATAACAGTCCTAACAAAAATATTCAAGGCCTTCCATTTCTATCAAAGTGCAATATACTGCATACGTAATTCCATACCTGCAAATCATATAGTGTACATGCCATGCACTTATCCATACTAGTTTGTATGAGAAATTGCAAAAGTAGTATGAATATATTGTGCACGTCTTTTGTTCTGACCACAAGGACGCTGTACAAGCAGAAATATCTACACTGCATGTTGTAGAATAAAACTGACTAGTTACCTCTGTGCCTGATCATTACAAAAGAACCCCAACAAATGCTACAACATTAAATCCTGTGTTTCAGCAGCATCCTTGTTAGAGTATTTTGAACTATTGTTTCTTTCAGGGAGTTGAATTATCAAGAAAGCTTGTCTTTCACTAGCTAGTGCCTCCCTTCCTGCCCTGAAGTGTGATTTCCTGCAATAATTTAGTTGTTTAAAGGAGAGAATGTACCTAGTTAGAAGACTTCTAAAAAAGGAGTTACATAAATATTTAGCACATTTAGAAACAGCTAATTGCTTCCTACCATACTCAAAACCAGGAAGTAAAAAGGCTTTAAAATTTTTTTAAGTGAAATAAAAATACTGCATAACATAGTCCTATATAATGTTAAATACTCTCTCAAACTTAAAGCATAAGTGACCCAGAGGACTTCCCACATTTTCATTTAAATTCTTCCCTTCTGTAGTTGCCTTCCAGAATTTAAAGCTTTCCAGTAGGTTTGTAGCAGGCATCAGGCTGCCACATGCGAAGGTCAATGAGGACTTGGTTGAGCTTCTGCATCCAAAGGTTACGCTCTTCTTTAGTATCAGCAGACAGCCAGTTCCTAGAAGGCAAGGAACCCCATGGATTATTCTCCATCTCCAATTAGTTATTGTGACAAATGTCAAGCTGATCAATCCTAGAAGCCCAAATAGCAGGGTTAAAAATTAAGTCAAACATTCCCCAGTCCTGCTACCAAGCCACCTGGCATTTCCACTTCTAGAAAGCAGTTAGGATTAAAAGTGAACAAAACCGTTCAAGTGCCTCCCCAAAATCTTAGCATTTAAGTGACCTTTGCATCAGCATGACAAAGTTGTAAGGCTCCTATGTTACTAAAACTATCATGAGGTAAAATACCCTCCCACAACCTCCACGATTTTATGCACTCACTTTGTAACACAGAGTGTGTCTCTGCATTGGCTGACAAGAGTCTCTCGGTCATCTTCTCTCTGCGGTCGGACAGTTATTAGTTCAAAAGTGTTGGGACGGGCACAGAACTCCCTGTTGGCAGGTTCTATCTGATGATTAGTGCAGTTAGCCAAGTTTATCCGGCCGAAAGGATGCTGAAAGTGAAGCCAGTTCATCAGTAAAGAATACTGAATCAAGAGTCATTCTGAACAACATATGCTTGGACATCTTTGATGATATTAAGTAAACACACCTTCCCTCACTCAGTTACTCCATACAAAAGGGGTGATATATGTGCAGCTGTAAAAAACTTATTTGAAAAAACATTCCATGATCTAAAGTAATCATGGCCTAATATTGATACTTATGAGCTACATCCATCTTTGCATGGTGGAACAGATATAGCAGGGGCAGGGGGATGCATTTATTAAGTTTCATATTTCTGTAGATCACTAAAATACAGCTGTCCCTTTGTCAGAACAACAGTGAAACAAGTCTAAAAGATTTTCAAGAACAGAATCTGGAGAACAAACCAAAGCTTCTTCCTTGCAGACAAAAAGAGAATAGGAACCTTCTTCTTCCTTAACTTAATTTTTTTTTTTTTACTATCTTGTCTTACAGTAGGCAGAGATTTTTCTCTCTCTCCTGGCAGGGAAAGAATGTACGTTGATATATTTTGGCAATGTCAACTATCAGCATATGGTCTTTCCCTGTTAGCAGGGAAGAAGCTAAACTCAGGCATCTGGATTAGCATAGAAGACCCAAAAGGACCAGAGTTTGCCACAGAGTTTGGGAAAGAAAATGTTCTGCCAATAAATAAGAAAGTGGTAAATAATGGTAAATAACTTCAGTGAGTCAGAAAAAATCCTCTTGAAAGCAGTCTTTAAAAGAACATGGAAACATTTTAGTACACTGCAAGAACACACTAAGGAGACAAGAAGGTTCACCTCAGTGACAGATGAACCTCTGATTTGTCTCATTAGCCCAACAAAAACTTAGGTTTCTGTGAGAACCCTTTAAGAAGCACCAGTTCCAGCTAAAATGTGAGCTGCAAGAAGATAATGACTTCAAATAAGATAGTCTGTAATTACAGCTGTGTTTCTGCAATATATAAGGACTGCCCACCAATTCTTTACCATATTAAGTGTTGGTCATCATTTTGTCTAAAACTTAGGGCAACTAGATACAGTCCGCTTATTAAGTCATGCAAGTCCAATCAATTTCAATTAAATAATCAGTGTTTTGATGAGCACAATGGAGGGCCTTAAGACTGAAAGGGAAATTAAATATGGATCTTCCATCACTTTTCCCCCTTTCCCACTAGACAGGGAAGTCAGTTTTTAAGTTTGCCCTGATTTAGGTCAGATTTATGAAGACAAGTCCCCTCCGTTCCCCGAGGAAGCTTTATGAGCTTGAATCCCATGCTTTACCAGTTTTAAGCCTAAACATTACTGTCCTTAAAAATGAACAGCTATTTGTGTAGGGTACTACAGAACTTTACACTTAAGCTTTATAAAACAGCATTACCTTTCGCTTTTCATCATCTGGGTATGTCCAATAGGAGATACAATTTCCAGACAGCACACACCAGCGCCTATGCCACGCTCCAAATCCACTGACATCTTCAAACATAGTCTTAAAAAAAAATTAAAATTTAAATGGGTTAACACTGCACCTTGAGCTTGGTCTGTACTTGACTATTTTTCTACCAGAATGGTTCTGTAAGTGCAACCCTTCATAGGACTAAATGAAAGAGAAGGAAAAGAAATTATACTGGGAGAGGCTTCTATTAGGACAGTATATTTATTTTCTAGATGGCATAGAAAATGAGCTCACACTATCATTCTCAGGTTTGCAACCTTTTGCTATAGCACCTATCATTGCTGTTTCAAATTACCAGATTTTCATGTTGATGGTGACAAGCATTCCCATTATTTTAAGATAAAGAAGGGTTATTTATAGTATGAACAGTTCACAAAACATGTTCAAATAACAGTTTATTATTATTAGATATTTGAGTAATTTTTGATTTACAAATCAGGATTAAAAAACATGCAGCTATTCAAGAGGCCACACTCAAGAGTCCAGTCAGTTCAAAGGAAATTAGAAATTGATTTTTAAGTGTTTGTGTTGACAGGTCTTTTATTGAATGCTGAATTTCATCAGTTCCAAGCCCCATATCCTTAGTACTGAAATGGAGAGTTTAGTATCTGACTTCTATTCCTGATACCTCTTGAACTTGTACAGAACTTTTTTTCCAATTAATGTGTATGTTGTGATTCTCACTCTTCACAATTCAGATCATAATTTTTAATGGTGCAGGGAGTTTCCAAACCCTTGCTCTGAACAAATTCAGTATGCCTGTATACCATTCTTCAGGTTTTACATATTGTATAGTAGAAGCAAATATGGACTTCTCAAATTAGTACACAGAAATATGAGACAGCAAATACCATAAGCATGTGAAATGTTTGCATCTAATGAAATCTGTTCAACTTCAATTAAGTAAAGGGAAAGGAGACAGAAAGCAGTGTTTGAAAAGAGTATAAAGAAATCATGATTTCTGGAAACACCAAAATAAAGGCAAATATTAATATTTCATTTTATCAGCACATTTACTGCCATCTTGTGGACATTTCAACAGTTCCAGCTCTTAGGCCCAAGCATCAGCTGCATGTTCTAGGTCCAGTTTTAGAGAGAACTGCACAAGGTATAGCTCAAAAAAAAAAAAACCAAACAACAACCTGTTGCTTCTTTGTCATGTCAAAAGGCTGTGAACACAGTGGAAAAAACCCAATCATTTGTTTTTAGTAGACACACAAAAAAAGAGTCCTGTAAAATTTTCTGCCATAGAAATTAAAATCTCATCTAACACCACAGATTTTAGCAAGAGAAGGTTAACTGAAGTTCAAAATAACAAATAAACAGGAATTTACAGAAGAGATACACAAATTCTTATAAGGTAGCTTTAACTTAGACACGTTTAGAAAATAAACTAAGAAACATTTATCGTCTGGTTTAGAGATGAAAAAAAAAAAAATCAAACCAGTTTTAAGTTTCAAACACAGGTGTGACATTAAAAAATTACTACATTTAATAGGACCTGTAATTTCCAAGGCAGGAGTTTGAAGGAATACAGTGAATACCTTACCAAGAACCCTTTCTCCTCCACTGAAGAGTCCACTTGGCATTTCAACTTCAGATATATATGACCTTCCAAAGGAGATAAAAAGGGAACCTGCAAAAAGTAAAACAATCATTCAATTTTGACACTTCTCAACTAAGTCTTACCAGTTCAAGCAAGCTACCTGCACCAAGATGTTAGCACTGTCTTGTTCTTAGGATCTTCAGCCAGAAAGAAGCAGTCAGTCAGACTCAAGCAAGACAGTAATAATCACTTTTCGCTTTAAGTTCATTTAGAAGCTTTCCAAGGATTATTTATTAGCTTGCTCAGGACATATGCATAAACATGCACCCTAGCTATAAAAACAGGCACTCCAAGCATGGTTAGAAACAACAGAAGGCACTAGTCCACACCCTTCAAGCTTCTGCCTCAGTTTGACACCAAGTTGTTTGGAAAATATCAAAGTGAGCTTAAACAGGAATGGTACTTGGATACCATAAGCATTTTTGGCAGATACTGATGTAGCCTACTGTGCCTACTCAGATAAATCTTTGTATAAGAGAAAACCTAGAAAGGGGAAAAGTAATCAAAACAGTTCTCAACTGGCACTCAAAGTATTAAAGACACGTGCTAATTTCTAACAGAAAAGGTTCCAAGTCCTATCTTCTGCCACTGGAAAAAAAAAATAGTAGCTTAACTACTGTACCAGAGGTCAGTTAAACAGTTATTTGATAGTCAATAGTTTTGAAGAAGAGCATGCAACAAGGTCTGCCTTTGAGCTTCCCCCAATCCCTCCACACATAATGCCTCATTACCTTGACTACTCCCATGAAATCACATCCCTTCTTTTTTTTTCCCCCCCTCACAAGGAAACTGAGGCAAATTAATAAGCAAATAATGACCTGCAGGGCATTCTACACACCATTTTTTTTTGCTAATCTGAATAAGCAACACCATTGAGAATCTTGAAAAGAAATTGACAAAAAACCAGAAACACTGGTCTTTTGTAAAACTAGAAAAACCGGGAAGGTTGATGCTGCTACTCTAATACAAGAAAAGAACTCTTTGCCAGGCAATAGGCACAGGCATGTGTGCACAGTAACAAAATAGCTTTTAGAACCATGGAATCAGTGTCAATCAAATGGAACTACATTTTGCTAGTAGATGAACAGGAGTAACCCTCAGTAGTTAAAAGTGCTCATCTGTGGCCCTCAGTGAATCCTGCAGAACACCAAAATAGGTGATGTGGTTAGAAACCGATCACTGAATTGTGAACATCCTGCAGCTTCCTCCCAGCCATAAAACACACATGCACAAGCAGGTGATCAAATCATTTTTACATATTAGGTCTACTCAACTAACACAGCATGCATGGCTTGCTCAACAGGAGCAACAGGAATAGTATAGCACAGAAAAATTCTAAGCATCAGGTAGGAGTCTGCATGACCACTTGAGAAGCAAAAAATAGTAAGACACTTCCATGTAACTAAAATTAAAAAACCAAACTGATACAACTTATCAGCAAAGACAATTATTACTGTACATGCTACACCAGGGAACAATGGCATATAATCCTAGGAAAGCACAGTAAAACCCACTTCTGAATGAGAGCCTCAAGCACATTTGGCCATTCCCTGCTTCAAGCTTACGGGTTTTGCATCCCCTTTAAGCATTAAGTCAGAAGAGAAGAATCCAGTTTATGGATTAGGAAATTGACCAGTGAAGAACTGTGTGACAGGCAAAGCCAAGAGGTTGCATAACAAACACAACAGAGTTTTGCAAACCCTACAAAACCATTACTAATTACTAAAGCAGGTCTCAAAACACCCTCCTGTACACATAATGAGAAAATACTGAGTTCTAGTTAACAATATATCTCTTTCAAAGGGTTAAAGGTGATGGAAAGAAAGCAATTTGACACATATCCAGCTAGATGAAAACTAAAGCCCATGATTAGGCTATCTTGCATTCTAGTGTGATCATTCAGGTAGTTACCATAGGAAGACCGCTTACAGATAATCTTCTTTGACAGTAAAAGTACTCAGGATAACTCAAGAATTTGAAAAACTGGTTTCTTAGGAAACTTTTGATTAAAAATAGGAGATGATAGGTACTAAAATTATCACTTGCTTAATTTTGAGAGAAAACATGAAAATTCATCTAAAACACTTTCTTCTACAGAACTCAAGTGAACTATTAACTAGATAAAACTGTTTTCAGAGGTTAAAGACAAATTATTTCTGTTAAGGGTAGCAATTCACAATTTCTAAAGCCAAATACATAAACACCAATCAAAATATTTTAAGTGCACATTTGTATACAAATAGGGAACTCCTCACATTTTGACATGTTTAGTATTTCCAAAACTTTTTGTTTGAAAAAACAAAGTCTTGATATGTCTTGTCAGAACAACAGAATTTCAATAGAATAAGAAGCAATATTATTTAGGTCCAGAGAGATTTGAATTTTCTTCAGCAGCAACAAGTTGAATTAAACCAACATTTAGGTTGCCAGACATTTTTCTTTGGTTTTCTATCAGCACAGCAGCTGATTCTTTGTTCTGGGAAGTTCAAGAAAGTGGCTCAAACTTCCTGACTAAAAATCTTTAAGAGACGCAATTATTTGTTCTGAAGAAGGAAACACCCTCCTCTAATGATCAAGAAGGACAAGAGACACATGCTAGTTGAGGAAAAACCCTAGACAACCTAAATAACTGAGTTCTAGCAGCATGCCTATTATTGTAAAAGACAAGGGGTAGAATTCTGCAAGTCTGAAAGGCTCCTAGCTTCTTGTGTTTAGTTAATAAATCTTTGTAAGCACTTCCTTAGAAGAATAAAGAAAAATCTGCAAAAAGGCCAGACAGACATGAGCAACATGCACTAGGAAGCAGTTTCCTATTTTAAGTTATAAACTAAAGGATCATAGCAACCTTGTCCTGGAACATATAGCCCAACAGTTCTTTTTCCTCCCCTTCAAAATTTATCTAGGGAAAAAAGAAACATGCTCAATGCAATTAGTGTAAAGTTATGGTCTAGAAGAAAAAAAGGACAGAGTTATACATGAGTATATTTTGGTCCTTTATACCCTGAATTTTCAAAGTACACATAAAAGAGAGGAATGAGCAAAAAACCCACTGCGGCGTCAGTTTGTTCCATATTAGAAATGCATGAAGCAAGTTACAAAGCAGCTGTTTGGTACAGCCATAGGCCAAGTCAAAACTGAAATTTTACTGAAGTAGTAATTTAACAAAAAAACCCAAACAAGTCATGAATAAGAATTCCCCTTTTTGCCAGATAACTATAAGACTGCACCTGCAAAAAATGAACCAAGTGATAGCTTCTCTGGAATTCTTTTTGAATGCTATGCTTTTGCTACATTTCACTAGTCCAGTTCAGTGTCCTGTCATACAGTGTAAACCAAGTAAGTCCAGACCTAAACTGCTGAATATAATGCAAAAGCTGATTCCATTAACTCCAAGAACAAGGGGTTTCCAATAAGGAAGCTATACACAAAGATTTCTACATATAGTTCTGGTTAAGAGGAACATTTATGCTGAAGAACCAAAGCTGCTACTTCTGAAATTCACATAGTCAGTAACAACAGTAAAATGTCACTGTTAAGTTCTGCCAGTTGTTTCAGTAAGGGAATCTGCTTCTATCTGCAAAAAGTAAAACTTCTAAAATGCAAGTTGGCATTATTGGGATATTATACACCAACACAACTAGTTTTTGTTTTCTCATGTCTCATCAGAAGCTGTAATTGCAATAATACTATCATCACAATACGACTTGATTAGCCAAAAAAAGAAAGTTATTCTTATGCTGCTGTTTGGATAGCTAAAGTTGTGATTTAGTACTACCATAAACTGTAGTAGCATTTGAATTAATTTAAATTAGCTTAGGATAGCTGCTGGCATAAACACCTATTAAAATAGGTTTTAGGTATTAGATATTACAAGGTTAGAGATTACAATGAATACAAAAATATATTTTTTAAACTTCTTATGGCAAAAGCCAATAAACATTCTGTTTAGACAAGGAACTAATGGTATAAAACTCAATAATAGCTCTCTCAAAAAAATTAAGATAATTTGCTTCTACAAGTTTAATTGGGATATGAAAAGAAAAACTTATATTCCTAAATATACTCAAATAGCAGTTTTTAGGTCAATTAAGTGCAGAAAACTTCAAATACTTCATTATCATTAAAACACACTTAATGCCTTATTTAGTGATAACTGCAAGACTAGGAGCAACAATATGAAGACCAAGTACAGAGATGCCAAGTGCATACATCAACTTTTTGTCTGTGAAGGCAAACCAGTAAACAAATTCCTTCATTATCTCTGCATAACCATACCTTCTATTGAACTACAGAAATGAAAGAGCATCGCCATAGTAATGTAAGTCTCTCTGTTGTATCTCAAAATTACATTTAACTCATATGGAATTATATAATAAGCAACAACTACGCAAAAATTTTTAATGTCTATATAAATAACTTATCTATAAACCTAGGATGGTACTTTCACCTGAAAAGTAAACCCAGACTCATTCATTTTTCTGGTAGTATGCAATTACTTCGGATTAGTAACCAATAATTTCCGTTACCTTGTCCAGTGCAAATTTAGTGTTTCCTACAGAAGACAGCGATAACTTGTGGGACCCAACAAGGATGAAATTAGTACTGCGAATGGCATTTGGGCCACCAGGACTGGCCATGGCTGTGGAGAAAAGTTACAGTGAAGTCATAACAAAACACAATCAGGATGCCACAAGGCTTAAAAAAAAGTACTTTATTTGCACTACTGTGTGCATGCCCTACTCAGTACTCCAGGAGAAGCACTCTTTGTAGTGCAGCCCAGCAGCACATTCAGAGAGAATCCTGATACACACCATTCCTCCTCAGCAGAAACAAGCTTTGAAAATATCCACAAAGGAGAAAACAAAGCATTTTAAGTCTGAGGGGGATGGAGAGCATGCTAGGGCACATTACAAAGCACACATGCCCTGCAGTAGGAACGTGACTTTTCAATCTCAGCCGCTTCTCAAGTGACACACTGCAATCTTCCAGAATTTGTATGTCCTTTCTTTGCACTTAGATCAATTGAAACACACACTGTAGCTCAGGCTCAGGAATCTTACTAGTTGTAGCAGCATGGGAGACATTCCAAATTTAGTTCATGAGCTCCTTCTTGCTGCAATTTCTGCTAAAGCTAGCTCAAGTATCTCATATTTCAGACAGAGAAGTGTATAACATTTTTATATACTTAGAAAAACACTCAGAGATGCTGTTCTTCCCTGTCAAGGTCAGAGATACATAAACAAGTTTATATATGATTTTTATATATAAATATATATACAAAACACTACACCCAAGCAATATTTCAGGATCTGTTCATATTTTCAAATTATTCTGTATTATTTTGTTGACATCAGACTCTAGTCCTCTAATTTAAAAATTATTAAATTAGTTTGAATTCACACTTTCAGAAAAAAAAATAAACCATGGTTATCTGATACAGGATATTAGTTTTAATTCTGTAAAGGTATCTTCCATTAAACATAACGGTAACTCAGATATAAACACAGGGCCAGTTTCTGGTCTGGAAAATTTAGTGTTTATTACTCACAAACTGTCATCTGTTACAAGTATTATTTATTGATATACTAGTTTTGACAGCACGTGTAGATTATTCATCCTGGCATAAGACATTTCGACTTTACTTACCTGGAGTAAGAAGGGTGCTTTTCTAGAAAGAGAGAGAAATAAAAGCTTAGTGAGAAAGTACTTCTGACAGTTTCTACAGAAGACAAAGCTAAGGTAGAAAGAAACTAGATTTGAAGTACTCTTAAAAAGCCAATCAAATAGAAAAAAATCAAAAAGAACTTCCAAATAAATGTGTAGTAACTGCATATTTCCGGCATTACATATGTAACAGAGCTGTTTCTTGCGCTGATGACTGAAAAATTTGGCAGAAAACTGGACAATTTACAGAGCCTTGAGTAAGGGACAGAAGGAACCTATTATGGGCACAGCCTTAATCTGTGTGAGAATATGGCCTTTGGAAGGGGTCATAGTCAGACCTTGTTACAATATTACATTAATACTTACTGAGGTAATAGATGTTAATAATCTCTTTGGAGTAATAACCTACAAAAAAATACAAGAAGATAAATGCATTTGCTACTGAATTTGTCAACCACATTAGCATGAAAATTAGAAAGTGAAACTACTGAAGGCTTATTTAAATAAATTTTGAATGGGTACTCGTAATGAGCAAGCCTTGAGTTTTGACTGGATGTAATATATCTCAGTGGAAGAAATGCTACATATCAAATAAATAATTACTGCAGAAAAGTTAAAGCACACATTAACTTGGGATGAGCTGCATGTTTGAAAAAACATCTTAGTAGGCCTTTTTACCTATGTGTAATGGGGTTTCAAAGTTACATTTGCTTACTAAAAGTAAGAGTTAGCAATAAAAGTATGGAGATGTTCAATATACTGCTGTTATAGTTATTATTTTAAAATTAAAATCGCAACACTTAAGTGAGACTATATTAAACATGAATTTGAATTATGTACTCATGTCCTTCTGAAGCAGAAAGACAAGTCTAAGCAAGCTTGTCAAAAAGGAGCTATAGGATGCCACTGGCAAACCTATAATCTCATACCACCAACTTACCTACAGTGGCACAAAACCATTCAGTTTCAAGTAAAAATTCCTTTACACTATAGCACAGGAGAGAAGTAGACCCTGGACTTGAAACTATTAGAGAATAGGTGGAAGCTTTCACTGTGCCAAATCAAAGAATAAAGATACTTCCTATTTCTGCTTGCAGAGACAGGATTTAAGTACTCATTCCAACTGTTTTGAAAGACACTCAAGTTTCTTGTTTTTACTAAGTGACAGATGTCTTGTCAAGGAAGAAATAAGACCTGAAGCCATTAATTCACTATGTGCTCTAGCTATTAGAATGAAAAGAAGATACACACACACCTCCTGAAAAACCCCAAAACAAACAAACCACCACAAAAAAAAACAACAAAAAAAACCAAAAAACAAACAACCTCCAAAAAGGCTCATTTAGGGTTACACATCCTTAATAAAGCACAAACACTTGATATGTGCACCTTTATTAAAACAATGTTTACTTTAAAAAGGAAGCATCTAGTACTTTTACTTAATACTGGGGAGAAAGAGGAGTTTTCAGTTGATCAATAAAACCTTTAAGACAAATCAAACTACTGAGTAGGGTGTATTGACTGGCTTAGTTTAACTTAAGTGGAGAAAAAGGGCAATAAATCACTATCAGAGGCCCCACACCTAATAAATAAAGGTCTGCAAAGCACAGCATTTTGTAGAACTAGTAAGACTTCTCCTTCACCTCCAATATATTTCAGACTCAACCAAGTGCTGCAGGTCCAACCCACTAATTGCTGTAGGTCTCCATAATCCATCTGTCATTGCAGATGTTCCAAGAAGGGAGTAAAAGCAAGCAACAGATTGTCTAAGACTATTAGTCAGTTTTCCTAATGCACCTTCTGTTGAAACATAACATACTGATTCTCAGGTTTCATTTACCTTAGATTTATTTGTCTTTTTCCTTTTATCAGTGCTTGTAACTTCTTTTCTCTGCACCTGTAAGGCAAGAAGGTATTAAGAAAGTACAGCACATCATTTTCCCTTACACCTCTCAACAGGAACTGATACATACCCAACTGTAAACTTCTATATTTATTTCAAAGTCATTTGACACATTGTGCCTAAAAGGGAAGAAGAAAAAACAAGTTAAACAAACTGAAGGAAAAAGGCTTTTGT
>VZTJ01004682.1:2536971-2550594 GCA_013397795.1 Orthonyx spaldingii | reverse complement strand
GGGGGGGTTTGGTTTGTTTTGGTTGTTGTTGGGTTTTAAGTTACTCTTTCCTTCTTCCCTCCTTTTGCTCCTTATAACGGTCCAAGGAGCAAGCAGATTTTAGTGTATTACTATTTACAAATACTTTCCAAAACTCAGAGAAGAAAAGGGGAGAAGAGGACAAGGGGCAGATAAAGTGCATCTACCATTTCTCAGATTGCACCCTTCAGCACACTGCTGGCACAGGCTCCTAGAAACAGATTGGGTTTTTGAGTAAATAGCTTTAAGTAAAAATTCCAGTTCAACTGAACTTTAAAAAGCAAGTTTGTTTATTTATTTTGAAGACTTACTAACAAACAGCCATTTGAACTCACAATGCCGTTTTAGCTGACATATGAGAGTTGAAGTTACAGTTGTAAGAGCACTATTTTTCCAGATACCAAAACCAAATAGCTATATAAAATGTTAGTTGCTGCAAAAGAGAAAAACGCATAAGAGAAAAAGGCACAGCAATCGATCTGTCATTGCAGGTGTTCCAGAAAAGAACAAAAGGTAGAAAAAGCAAGAGATGAAATAGCTGGAGTGCCTTCCAGCTATCTTTTGAAGAAGGAAATTGCTAAACCACAAAATCTCACCGTACTTTTTTGCAGAATATGACATTCTTATAACTAAGACTTTAAGCATTTTTATGCATGCTTCACCATTAGAGTTAAAACTGGTTCAAGAAGGAGTTTCTTTATACTTACATAGTAAATGTTGTAGTAAAAGTAAGAGCATCTCCATTCAGGGAACTGGCAGTACTTGCTAATGGAGTTGCAACCATGTTTTCTGCTCCAGATCTCAGTATTATTACATAGTAGTAATTTCCTGCTTCTGTAAGTACACATCAGATGGTTTGGTTAGCCAGAGGACTCCAAGTATCTAAAAAAATCCCCAAGTACTGCATTACTACTAAACACACCTCTGTATCAACCCACTTAAAACATTTAGTTACAGTCAAGACCTGCTTATAAACTTACTCTTAAAACAATTTTATTTTCTTTATGCTGTGTCTACTAGTAAAATTGACTCCACAGGATTCACAGCAACTGCATTACTGCCTGGGGCATCTCAGGCCAGACCTACACTAACCAGCGCGTGAAAGGGGGGAGGAAGAACTTTCAGTCAGATTCAGCAGACAATCTTAGTTCTTTATACTCCTTAGGTCTGTCAGCTTAACCACACATCAGCTTTCACTGGAACATTGAAAAATTAGTCAGAAGCAGATGAACTGAATATAATAGATAAATTTTCATTACCCCTAGGTCCCTGAAAACATCAATGCAGAAGACAAAAAAACAAAAAAACCAAAATCCAAGAAGAATGAACCAGAAACATATGTTGGGAGAATGAGGAAGGAAGAGAAAAGAAAAAGCTTTTGTTTGTTAGTTTTACCTGACTTTTGAACTGTACCACAAACAAAGTCTGCTTTTAGAGGTAGACGCATTTCTGAAATGGAAACAGATCCCCTGGAGGGAGCAAATTCAGCGGATGTAGAAGCAGGTTTACTTCTTTTACTATGTGGTCCCTCACTCTTCAGTTTATTCAGTTCTTCCAATAAAGCAGTTCTCTTCTCAGCTGCATGAAGAAATTAATCAATTATAGTTCTACAGAAGAAAAAGTAGTACTGCACAATTTTTTTCTGCCATAAGTATGCAAAATGCAACTTAAATGTTAATCATTTTACAGTACAGTAGGAGTATGAGGGTCAGGAAAGATATTAAAAATGTCCTCTTGCCTATAAAAAGACCTGAGACAGAACAGATACAATCCCATTCTTATTTCCAGGTGAACAACTATTAATAAATGGCCACAATGTAACATAATAAATACATGGGGAAGAAATTATGAACTCAGTCCAAGTGCTCATTACAAAAATTGAACTTGAGTATAAAAACTTACTTGCAAAGAGAAGAAGTCTCTCTGCTTCTGCTTCTTCTTGTGACCCTTTTCCATGTTCCTCATCAAAACAGCAGTTCAGAGCTTGGCTAGCTTGATAAATCACTGTTTGTTGCATGTTGATCTCATTGTTCAGTTCCTAGAGTAAACCAGTAGTAAAAATAATTAAGAGGAAGAGAGAGTTAGTGTTGCGTTCAAACAAGGAAATGTCTCAAGATGAGCATTTTTGGGGGGCAGTGCTTCAGAAGAAAATCAGATCCTTTAGACAGCAAACTACAAAAAGCTTGCAATTTACACCATTCCTTCGGCAAAAGAACATTGCAGCACAACTTTTCTTTGATCTCAGAGGTATGGTGGGGAGTGAAAGACTCCAATACTGTATTTTCCATATCCAGTCTAGAATTCCCATCACCAGAGGAAGCAGCAGCTAACCAGAAATTCAGCAATAGAGATGAACAAAGCACTAGTAAAGATCAGAATATTACCTACTGAAAGTATGTAGTTACAAACCTGCCTAATTCAAAGGCAGTGATAAGATAGAGATTCTCTGTCTCCTTCTCAAAATAATGGCTTGTTCTCTCCAGACTTAATCTATAACATGATCCTTTTAAGAGAAGCATTAGCTGTTCAAATTATGCATCATCATTCCCTACCATTAGATATTTATGCTAAGCAACCTAATTTTGTAGATCTAAGCAGTATGTTAATGTCCTGGACATTCACAGGGGCAATTAAATTTGGAAACAGTAGATTAGAAAAAGGATTTTAAGAAGCATATTAGATACCTGCATTTTCTTTTTGATATTGACTTGATCAGATGGGCCATTTCTTTTCATTTCTAGTTTGGAAGCAACATCTTCTTTGCGAACAATGATTTGCTTTATTGAAGGACGATCGGTTTCCTTAAATCTTTGGGATCTGTACGCATCGACACTTTCAAAAAAGGAAACCCCACAAAATGTTTCACAGATGTGCCAAGCCTTTTTTGTTTAATATATACATAGGTATGTATTATATATCGATGTTTTCTAATGTGCCTAAATGGCTTTAAAGAAAGCATTCTATCAGGCAACATAAAAGACTACCCAATGTTTGATAAGGGCTGAGATCTCGCAAAAAAATGCTTAATTTATAGTTTGAGCTTCATTTGTCATTTGAGCAGTATGCATCATTAGAAGAGTTAAAAAAGCCAGTGTCTTAACTTGCACACTTACAGAATCAGGGGTGGGGATTGTTTATTACCTATAGGGAAGGTTGCGATCTTCCGACATAGAGCCAATACTGTCTCCGGATTCTGCCCTTGGAACTCTTGTCCTTTGGAACTTCTCAGACTTCAGACTAACATCGCTGATACTGCTACCTTCCCCAGTTGACTTCGAAGGAGAACCAAAGGCCTGAGAAAAAGAAAACATTATATTACAGATATCTGCTAACATAACAATTATCTGTCTTCCCTCTCCTTTACTTGTTTTACATATAAATAATAAATTTGCTTAATACTACTGAACAGATGATATTTTATAAATATGGACATGAAACAAGATTATTTATCTTAAGGACACTAACAGATTTTCGAACTCAATGAGATACCACTTTTAGTTTCTAAATCAGTACAGTTACATAATTACTTCTCTGGAGATTTTTCATCAGCAGTCACTCCATTGAATGGATGTATACCACTGCAAGTCCAGTACTAGTAATAGGTTTGATTTAGTAGAAGACCACTTGTTTAGCAGAGCATCCAATATGCTACACTATTTTCAGAGAAAAATAACTTTACCTCATTATGCTTTCATTAGCAAAATATGATTAGTAACTTCCTTATTTGCCCAGATATCCTAATACTACAAAATATCATGGCTCACGAGCAAATTGTACATCTCTGTGTGATAAACAAGCCCTTCCCCACCCTCCTAAGAAGTCTCACCTCTGAACCAACAGATTCCACGAGAGGGGTTAACAGAGACATCGATGAAATGTTCAGTGACTCTTCCTGCTCATCCTCATCACTTTCACCTTCCAGGGTCATACTCATTTCTTTCTTCAGCTTTTCTATGTCTGGACCATCCTCTTGAAGAATTTCAAAGATCTCATTTATCACTTTTGAGCTATTCATCTCGTCATCCACACGCATTTTGCCTTCGTGTACTTCATCTGAAGAGTGACATTTTTAAATATGTTAGTAGCACCAAGACTGTCATTAGACAAACAGAAGTGAACTCATTTTGCTTTTCAAGCAAGCTTGATTAAAAAGTGCTTCTTATAGTCAGGCATATAAAACCTAAAGTACACTTCCATGGCTATTTTAATATTTTTACATATGCTGCATAATCAATGCAGAAGGGGAATGGAAAGATGCACCTTTTAGACAAATTTCAACCTTTTAGTTCAAATACATCTGAAAGTTAACCACAAGTCCAACAGTAGAGCAGTCATTTCTGTCCTTTCCCAATGAACTTTTAATATCAGCTTTTTAATATTCTTCAAAGACTTGAATGTCAAGAGAGAAGGGTTATGTATGATAAAAGAAGTTTCCTGACATTTTATATCAACCTCATTACAAAATACATGGGGGTCAGCATATGGATGGTGAATTCATTGTTCAGACTTGAAGGATATTAACACTGTTCTAGATAAGTGGCAACAAAGAGCTAAGTCATTAATACACATCTACTCAATACAAACCTTTTGGTTTCTCATCAAGCTGTTCGAGTTTCGAGACAGACATTGCTTTTACAGGGCTCTTTGACTCAGTGATCTTCACAAGACTGGTTTTATCAGCCTCTTCACATTTAGAAGCATCTAAGTGGTTTATAAAGAAAACAAGTATTATGTCTAGCTTTTGAATTTTATTTTAGTTATGGAATTTTAGAAGTTTTACTAACAAAAAGATCACTAATTAAATATTCCCGTTAGCCACACATCAAAAAAAACCATTAGAATTCCCTCACCAACCTGTACATCTAGACTTCTATCTTACCATCAGAAAACTGATACCACAAGAAATAATGCTGAAACCATAGCAGAGTGCAGCCACTCAAGAGCAAAAAGGGAAAATTTTAAAAAGACAAACAAAAAAGTCCGCTACACAGAAACCACTGCACACAAACTCAATTTTTCTAGAAGAACATTTGATAGACCTTGCAAGTAAACTTGCAAGGCTACCAAAAGTGTTAACTAAGTTCACATTTTTCAGAGAGTTGAAGATTCTTCCACTCAGTAAGCACCAGAAAGTATGTCAGGAGCATCTCAAAATTATTTTCATATGTTAGCATAAGAATTAATATCATAAAGAGATACTGACAAGGGAAGAGTTCCCTCCCATTAGATTCTTGTGGAAATTTGGATACTCAGGTACAGGATAGATTAAATCTGTAACTGGCAATTCTCATTCACTTCCCTACAATTAACCTCCATTAAAGTTGGAAACAAAGGTATACCCATTGAAAAACAAAAGGACAGTCTTGCCTTGCCATCCATCATTGTATAGGAGTGCACAGTACTACTATCATGTGAGAAGATTTAAATAAGATAATCAGTACCCAAAGGAGAGATCCAGTTCCACACATCAGTGTTACTGGCCTCTTTCTCTGCTCATGAATATCCAGTGCACTGCTCCTGTCCAGCACTAGACACAGGCAAACTGTGACAGTTCTCACCTGAAGACTCCACGCTGGGAGACTTTGCTGGCCTGTCACCTGCTGCTGTGTCTTCTGATGATCCGAGAGCAGAGGTATCTGAACTAGGAGGTTGTTTTGGACTAGCCTGGGATTGGCTTTCCTAGCAAGAATAAAAACAGAATGCATTCAGGAGGTAAAGTTTAAAGTGACTAAAAAAAACTACCAGAAGGAAACACATTTTAACACCTGCTAGGAAAAAGAGGCTGCCTATACAGTACCCTATTTATTAATCTAAGAAATTTAGCTGAAGTAGTAAATATTAAACGTTTGCGTGAGGAGCTCTTTTGATTTTGCAGTTATAGAACATAAACCCATCCCACTTAATATCATCAAAAAATAAATCAATTGGCTCAAAGCAGTATCACTTATCTTAATTGATTCTACAAGAGGTAACAAAATCTAATAATTTGTTAATAATCATACAAATCACTTGAGAAGTGGTTGTGCGCAGCCTGGGCATTCCCAAAGCATAGGTTTTTCTCTCTTATATACATCTGCACATCTAACCCTGACTTCAGAACATTTTAAAGCAATTCAGACTATGGTATTCTGATTGATGAGGTAACACATTACCGTCTTAGCTTCTGGAAGCTTCCTCTTTGAACTGTCACTTTTTTCCGCACTCCACAGATTGCCCCTATCAAACCGGCCACGAAGGCATGCAAGTTCTCGTTCACGTTCCTAAACAGATGAAGGGGAGTGGGGGAAAAGCTGACAGCTTTAAGATGTCACAACATTTCAGATTCCTCAGGTAGGTGCAGAACAGTAACAACCTTCCCCAATCTTATGAGCTAGCTATCAATGTAACAAGTCATACCTGTTTAAGCTGAAGCGCTAAACTGGCAGTAGAGGAATTTTCATTTTGTTTGAGAAGCCTCTCCTGGATGGTCCTTGTATTTGGGGTAACAGTGGGTGTTCTGCACCCTGGAGTATTCGTAGCAGGGCTGTGTGCGCTACGCTCTTGACAGCGCTCTCCAAAACGTTCCAGGAAGGACTTAATTCCTGATCCCCCTACAAGAACAATTGTTTTGCCTTGAAAGAAAGTCTCAAAAATAAAGAAATCACTGCAATTTTGTATCCTGATGAAGGTTCCCAGTGAAGCAATTAGGCTGTCTCCTTTACAGCTCTTACTCCCTTACACTTTATACAAACTGAACCTGAAGTGCAAATCATAACAGTGATGTTAATAAAACAGTAAATCAGAGCAAGTAGACACCTCTCTCTTACTACAGTCCACATGTAATACACCAGTTATTTAAACTGGTTTGCCTTTTCCAAATTTCCTCTACAGCCAGCCCCGCTTGTATCTGTCATGAAAATAAGCATTCTAGTACATGAGGAAGATATGTTGTTTGGCATCCACCCTACTTGATTGAGCTTATCTTTTATTGTCAGCATATCTAAAACTTGCTTTTCTGGCCATCATTTCAAAGAGTTCAAGCTGTTAGTCCAGGTTTCTGACATAATAAGCAGTTGAATTGAAAACTGGGAATGTTCACTTGTTTTGACATCAGTCCTATCACTGAAAATAAAGACATCGCAAAGTTAGAGCACCCATGTGGCACTAAGTTTTGATTTCTTCTAAATATGCAGGCTTTTAATATTACATCAAATGAATACATAGAGTATCCAACAATCTGAAATTAACTTTGAATAATCGCCATTAACATGTTAGGCTGCTTTTGCTCTTAAGAGTTACTAAAACCATGTCCAAGAAAACATCCCCTGCAAAATACAGAAGCTGTACAACTTACAACAATTAACACAGAACTCATCACCATTTTATTCAAGTTGCAGCTGGAAATATGTATTACCTGGTATGGCACCTTAAATTCTTAACTAATATGTAGTTTTCAACACAGAACACATGGGCCTAATTTGAATGAATATTTATTGAAGCTGAAAAGCAGCCTACCTGGTGTTGTGGGTTTAACCTTAGGTTCGAGTTGCACATGTGTTCCTTTGACTGGCTCTGCTTTGGACTGAACTGGTTGAGGCAAAGCTGACTTTGCTGTTTGTGTACGCTCTTCAGTTTTCCGAGGACTGCAGGGTTTCTCTGTTGACAGTTGTACTTCAGATTCCTTAGAACAGGGAACACTGACTCTTGAGGATTGTGTTAAAAAATTGTTTGGATCCTTAACAAGGGAAAAAGGAAAAAAAAAAAAAAAAAAAAAGATGAGACTTGCGTTCTTATTCTCTCAAGAGGAAAAATAATGAAAGCACTCTGCATAGCATACTATCACCTAATACACCTATTCCTTCAATAAAAGAAAAAGCCTAGTGTTAAGCTTTTAATAGATTTTTTTTTTAATCTAGTATTTCAAATGGTTTCAGCATTTGATTCCAGGTGCTCTTGCCAGCTATTTCAGATATTTTCCCACATTTCCCTAAACAAGAATGCACACGGCAGATATTGTCATTGCAGAAATGGCATAAATTGAACAACAGGTGTCTGGTACTACTAATTTCATCATTCCAATTGAGTCTTAGTACAGCAGTAATATTTACAATTTCAGCCAATCAACTACATGAAGTTACAGAGTGCAACCCAGTACCCACGTAACAAGCCCCCTTTCTGATGGTCAAGTGCAGCAATCAAGTACATTGACATCAACTTCGAGAAAACACGTAAGTACATTCATCTTTAAGTCTCAATAAAAGGAATTGTAAGCTGTCTCAGATCTGCTATTAAAAAAAGGGCACGTGGGAGTGCAATAAGGCAAAAGTTGTAAATCGACTAAGACTGCTCACACCAAATCTGTACATTCAGATTAAACAGTTATGTGCTAACGTTTGTCCACCTCAATACAATACTGAAATCAATTTTTAATCAGCAACGAAATCAGACACTCACCGCTCTCTTTGAGTTTGCTGGTTTATTAATAGAAGCCTCAACAAGCCTTGGAGAACAGGATGCAGCTTCCTGCTTTACACTGCTACTATTGATTCTAGCAGATGCTCCACTTGTAGTGGACAATTTGGATAAACAAGTAGTGCCAGGCTGTTCTTGTGCATTGTTTTGCTTTGCAGATGGATGACTTAGGTCATCTTCCCAGGAACCAATTGTAGCAGCAAGGTTAGCTAAACGGCCTCTTCTCCCAATAGGGGTTTCACTTGCCAGGGCATTAGATGTCTGCTTAGGTGGAGAAACAGACAGATCTTTTGACTGGACAGGAGACAGAGGAACACATTCAGAGGGATCTGGGAAAAAAGACAATACATTTATTATGCTAATAAAATATATTGAGATATATTTGTATCTTTTGATTGTATCATATATTGTGTTTATCAACAGTTAGATGTTCCTGCCATCAACAGAATCAAACTACTAGCCCCAGAGGCATTGAAACTAAGCAAATTAAACATTTCTAATGAAGGAGTTTACTAGTTTTATGTCACTGTTGTGAAGAGCAAGGCATCAGACGAGTAGAGAAAAAAAGTTTAAAATTAAGCTTTAGACAACAGCTTCAATATTTTAGGCCTACCCTATTACTGTTGTCTTAGAACTCTTTATGAAAACATTAACCTTCGCACACATAAAATTATCTTATTCTAGCCAACATAATCAATGCAAACACTGAGAGATACCAATGGTGCTTAGCAAGTGAAACATACCCTCACTATCCCAGCAGCGCCGCTGTTCTGCCAACCTCTGCATGCGTGTTTTGACTGAAAGGGCTGCAGGAGTTTCTGACTTGGTGTTTGGTTTTACTTTCTCAAGAGGCTGAACCAATGAAGTTCTGTTAGAAGAAGTTTCATGTAATTCTGAAGTCGTCTGAGGAGAATCATGGCTTGTGGAACTTGAAGAAACTGGCTGTACGTTCTCTGAACTAGAAGCTTGAGTCTCTACATCATTAGGGCAAAGCCTCTTTGATGGTGATGGCTTTGTGTCTGGTTTTACTGGAGAGGTCAGAGTATTCAGGCAAATTAGTATTCAAGCAATCTAAAGTATTTTCTGACAACACAAAATTGTAGTGCAAATGAAGTTATGATTTATGACTACCCTAAAATGCTTCCCAAAAAAATGCCCTTCCCAAATCTACCAAGCACAAGGCACTCTCTTTGGCATTTATAAATGATTTCTAAATAGCTTACTAATGACTTGGCATATCTGCTCTCAGGTCAAGCTAAATCATGAGCTAGTCCTAGTGACCAGATAAACTAAACAGTGATATATGCAGTTAAGATAAATGTTGAGTGTTTTCACTTTTCCTTTGGAAAAAAAATGGGATTTGTATTAAGACAATCTTTATTAAACATGTTACAAAATACCTTCGTCACCAGGAAGAGGTGGCTGGTTACCAGTTTCTGCCAAAGGCTCTCTGGCCCTCTTGGTCTGCACTGTGGGTCTCACCCCCATCTTGGGCCGCTCTGCCATTTTCCTCTGCAGGTTCTCTCGCCTGGCGCGGGTTCTTTCCAGGAGTTTCTGAGTGGTCAATAAGTCACGTGTCACCAGACATTGCAGTGTGTTAACCAGCAACAGTTCAGGGAAAAGATGTTGGAATCCTGTATAGCATATATAGCTGGTAGGTTCCAACTTTCAGTCATTAAATCAACTATTGTCTCCAACTGGCTTGGCTCTGAAAGAAAATCAGGCTAAAGAGACGCAAGCAATGGCAAAATTAAAGAAGAGGGGCTCCTACAGAGCCTGAAGTCAGAAATATTTGAAAGTGAATTTTTTTTTTTTTGATACTGAATCACCACATAGTCTTGATCTGCCAAGCCTTGCTAGTAGGGTTTTCTGACCCATCGCTAAAGCATCTGGTCAAGTCACCTGACTGGCACTAACCCTCTAATAAAGTAAACAACATTGAAGCGATTATCAAGAGGTCATAACAAAGTTAAACAAATAAAAGTGTGGCTGTCAGTATTAAAATAATTCTGCTATTACACCTTCTAAATCAAAAGGTGAATTTCTTTGCCTCAAGCTTAAATTTTAAGAATAGTATAAAACAGAAATTTTTAATAATAGTATAACTAGCTATATTATGGTAAACAACCTGTTTATTAAGATATCTCTATACAGAAAAACATATAAAGAGATACCAATTAAGCTACATAGCAATATGTATTGCTCATATATTCTTTCTCATTCCCTACCCATTGGAAATTTGAGTACTCTGATTATATTCCATACAAAATAGCTGTTTTAGTAAATGTTCCACACTAGTACAAAGTGATTCCTTACAGTAATCAAGTTTAAAATAGGTTGTGGTCTGTTTGTTTAAATACTGCCTAAGTCATTATCACTCAGTTTGATCCCATCTAAAGGATACTTAATTACTCTTTTGATCTATGTTTTAAGGTTCTTTGAGACAAGAAATTGCGTGATTGAACTAATGGCCTTTAAAGGGGAGCATATAAACTGCACTTGTTTGGTGGCACATAAATTATTGTGAGAACTGTGCCAGCCATTATCTGTCCTGTTGCACAGCAATTAAATACACATTTCACATTTTTAACTGTCTAAGGCTGAAGTCTTAAACAATGTTCCATTGTAGGGCAACACAGGACAAATAGAATGTCAATCTCAACAGTTTTTTTTTTTGTGAAAGCAAATCTCAGCTTTGCTAACTTTCACAGAAGAGGAGGAATTTGGAAAAATAAACACCCCAAAACCAAAATGTATAAAATGCCATGAATGCCTTCAATGCAGGTTCCATGCTAGTTGTGTCTACAAGTCAGCTTTCCTTATTTCCAAAATGCAAAGCTACAAACCACACTTAATACCCACATAAAAAAAAAATCCTAAAGGCAATTTAAATTAACAGTTCTTCTTGCAAGAAGTTGAATATGTCTTACAACAGTATTCCTACAGTTCTATTCAAATTGAGGCACATTCCTTTCTGTTTTGTTAGTTGAGCAAAATAGAGTTTCAGTTGTTCCAAATGAGATGTCACTTCCAAGAATGCACGCCTCTGTTGTTCAGCTCCAGCTCCTATTGGCTTCCTGCATCTCAAATTTTCCATGCAACTGCCATAATTCCAACGGTGCTGTTACACACAATGAGTAAGCCACACTCCATAAATTGAGGCTTACTTTCCAAGTTCATCAACAGGGTATTTTCAAGTACATTCTCCAACTGTTCTGATGACAAAGTTTCAGAGTATCATAGAAGTCTAAAAATCCTACAATATCCTGAGTTGGAAGGGACCCACTAGAAGTCCAACTCCTGACCCTGCACGGAACAGCCCCAAGAATCATACAATGTGCCTGAGAGCAATACCTATTGATTACATCAGGGAATCTGAGGACTACTAAATCAGTCAGAGGATCCCTGTGTTACAAAAGCACTTTCTAAAAATCAGAAAAAAACCTTCCCACTTCAAATGTTAATGAACAACCTCAGTTTTTCAGAAGCATTTTTTAAAGTACATATTAGAGAAGAGACTCAGCCCCATATATGATTACCAGAATTTGTCCTAACTACCCTGCTTTACTAGCAGAATACAGCAAAGGGAGCAATGGAAGGAACAGTTAACATCAAACATGACATTTGCAAATTTTCCCCAAACAAATGCATGGCTTATTTCGCTGTGCTTATCCTCCACACTAGGAAACCATATTTGCCTCTATGAGTGGTAAAAACTACTTCAATGTACAAAAAAACCCTAGACTATTTCTAACATTCTGTAGTAACAAACAAACCCTTTTGTGCAAGAAAGGTGAGTTACAAAATCAGCTACAAACAAAGTCACAAACAGCATGTTCATTGTGACCCTGAAAAAGTATCTACACTACCTCCTCAGTGCAGTCTGTATTAATAATCTGGTTGAGATTCAGAAGGCCATTAGCTATTTCTTGCAAGATTAACCAAAAAAAGCATTATTTCAGAACGGATTTGAAAGCATTCCACTGAATCTTACAGCAAGATTTATTTGAGCTTAAATTCATTGAGACACAGACAAAATTTGCTACTGCAAAGTGATCAGCATACACTGAATTAACAGTATGTTTCGTCCAATTAAAGCTTGAATAACACTGTTTTACATAATCAACACTTACAATGCCTCACCAGGTCCCTGCAAGTAACAGAGAATGGTAATTTGTAGACAAAGATGATCTGAAAACAGTTAAATTAAGGGAATGGTTATATTAAAAGAAAAAAAGGCAACACAAACCACAGAACATAAATACTTTTTAAAAAGATGGTAAAAGTCTTTCTTTTCATAGAGCTTTGGAGAAAGTTACTAAATTTCAATACGAGGACACTAATATTGGTCAGAACTTGACGCAACAGTAGAATGTCCTCCACAGCAGAAATATTCTTGATAAGGTGACTTTTTAGGCACTCTACAATACTGGCTAACACTTGAATGCAGTTTACTCTGGGGAGCGGCCTCACAGTTGGTCATAGCTTTTCAAAGTCAGCTATGTACAAGAAGGGCGTGTAGAGGTTGGAATATCTCCCAGCATGCAAAACCATTTTAAATTTGATTCAGTAGTCCGGACTTGAAGTTTATTTAAGACAAGCTGGATCATGTCACTCACTACCAATTAAGGAAGGAGGTTTCAGATGTTTACACTTAGCAAGGCTTTACATGGAAGTAGGGTAGAACTGCCTTGGCATAACAGATTTAGTAAATCTGTTCAGATCAACACCTTACGTTCATTTTTTAAAAAATCAGATCTGTGCAGTTACCTTTTTTGGGCACTCAAATTATTTAAAGGATGTCAGATTGATAAACAGATTGTTTACCAGGGGAGGAGAGAGGATTTCATCAGTGTATCTGATTTGAATTTTTTTTAAGTAGTCCGGGTTTTATTTATGCAGGCTGTGGATTGAAGGCCCTTTTTAGTATGACATTTCGCAAAGCAGTCACAAGACTTTACACCTCTGACATGAAACCAGAGTATAGTATAGCATCTTTAAGAAACCTTCAACCTTCATACAGATTCAAGCTGTATATCAATTCAATTTCAGTCATTTCACTACAATTTTGCTTCTGTAAAACTTAAGCAACACACACCAAATTCACCCGAACAACTGACGGCTTTTATTTAAAAAAAAAAAAAAGGAACTGTG
>VZTJ01004682.1:2456248-2536928 GCA_013397795.1 Orthonyx spaldingii | reverse complement strand
AAAAGGAACTGTGCCTGCCAACGAAAGTTACCAATCGCAGGTGGCAATAGTGACAAAAAGGACACATTTTTTATCAGATGGCCGCCGCTTTGGGCAGACTTATGATCCGACCTTCAGGTACGGCAGGCACAGTTTGTCAACAGCGCTCCTATCTGCTCCCGGGGTCCCTTCCGTCCCCGCTGAAAATCTTATCTGCCAGACGCGCATGAAAGGCAAACGCCCGGCCTGGGAAAGCGCCTCTCCTCCGCAAACCACCCAGGCTCTGTCCCATCCCGGCAGGGCCTGGCGGAGCCCGGACGGCTCCCGGAGCGGAGGCACCGGCAAGGCGCAGCGAGGCGGGGCGCGGGCAGGGAGGATGCCCCCGCTGCAGGGAAAGAGGGTGGCTGCAAACCCGCAAAGCCCCCCGCGAGTGGGGACTAGGGTGGCTGACAGAGCTCAGCCCGGAGCAGCCATCCCGCCCAGAGAGCGCAGGGCAAGGAGTAGCTCCCTTCCCTTCCGACCCCAAACGGCCCCCTTCCCCGCGCTATGTCCCCGCGGTCCCCGACACTGACAACTCGCTGGCGACCCGGGGGCCGGGCCGGGCCGGGCCGTGCCCTCACCTCGGTGAACGGGTCCATGGCTGTGCCGGTGCCCGCGCAGGGTCCGCTGGCCAGGGCCGCCCGCGAGCAGCCGCACCGCCGCCCCAACCGCTGCCGGGATTTGAATTTCAGCGCCCGCCGCGCGCAGGCACCACGGGAACGGGGCGAGGCGCGCGCGCGGGGCGTTGATTGACGGGAGCGCCGCCCAATCCGGCAGCGCCCGCACGAACTGAGGGCCCCGGCGGCGCTCCGGGAGGGCGGCCCCGCTACCCCGGATCGGGAATCGCGGCCGGCTTCGTGTACTGCGCCCTGCGTTCTGCCTCCGACCCCGCTTCGTGTGCTGCACCCCGGCTTCTGCCTCTGACCCTGCGTGCGGCCCTGCGGCCCAGGGCTTCCTTGTGTTGTGTGCTCGGAGTCCGTCCAGCCGTGGTTGCCCTGTCACAGGATTCGTTTGGGAAAGACCTCCGAGATCATCGAGTCCAGCGTGTGACCGAACACCGCCGTGTCGAGCAGGCCGTGGCACTGAGTGGCACATCCCGTCCTTCCTTAAACACCTTCAGGGATGGTGACTTCTCCACCTCCCCGGACAGCACATTCCCATGTCTAATCACCCCTTCTGTGAAGAAATTCCTCCTGATTTCCAACCTAAACCTCCCTTGGCACAGCTTAAAGACTATGTCCTCTTGTCCTCACCTTCCCTCTCCTCAGTATCAGGCCCTTTTTGAAAGAGGCTTTTACCCCCTTTACAGGCAAGTAGAGCAATAGTGCCTGATTGACCACACATCTTGCTGCAGCTGCTCAGTAGACGTGTGTCCTAGGCCTGGAAGATTCATTTTTCACCTGGCATTGACGTGGAGATGTCAGTGGAAAACATGATTTTTGTGTGACACAGTAAATGGAGAGGATACTTACTTATTGCAGCTGTGAAACTTGCTGGTCTTTCTCATGGTTCTTGAGTTTCTCCTCGTACTACAGCTTGTGGCTCTCCACTTGCTACAGCTGTCCCGTGCACCATTTCACTGACAGACCTTTCTCAGTAGATGTGGAATTAGCAGAGACCCACTCGTTGCAGACGTTCACTCCTTGCTATCCATGCACCATCCCAAACTCCCTTACCATATGTGTTTTGAGCACAATCACAAATACAGCTTGTCTTTTTTCATCTCTGCCATTCCCCTTGGGAGGCTGCTATAGGCTTGACCGCCCAAATGAATAAACGTTGTCAAACTTCCAGTCTATCCATATATACTGGCACCCCTTTATACCCTTTTTCTTGTCTGCAAATAGTGTTCATTACCTTGCATGAATGCCCTTCTTCACTAGTGCTGTGTTTCTTGCCTCTGATTATTTATAGGCAGCAGTCTTCTTCCAGCCTTTACTTTGCCTTGCTAAACAAACCAACACTCTTCTAATTGTCCCTCATTAAAAAATCTTTCCAGTGTCTTATTTGCAAACAGCACGGCATCACTGTGCAGCAGCATCTAAAAATACAATATGAAATAATAATACTTTTCTGAAGAACTCTTCAAGATTGGACACTCTGGCAAACAAACATCTCTGCACTCATAAACATGGGTTGGAGTAGTCTGAGGTCCAGCGTCAGAACTTGGTCACACACCAGGCAGAAAATTGGGACTTCCCAGATGGGACTTGTCACTCATTCATAATCTATGAACCAGCCTGTTCAGTGGTAAGAAAGAACAGGTTTTACTTCCTTCAAGAGAAACTAGGTTTAGCTATCACTGGTAAACAACAGAAACATTCCTTTAATGGAGCTGTAGAGAATCAATGCAGGAAAACACCAGAAGACAAAATAACCAATATGGAGCTCAAAGTTATTGGCAGAAAATAGAGAGAATTACCATTAAGTCCTTTCTTTCTCCTGCCATCCCACAGGAAGAAAAGTCATGCACAATTTGAGCCCTTCAAATATTACCAAATTATTGCAATCTAAACATGCTTTCTGCTTTACATGTGGGTCTGTGGGATTTATATGGTGCAGCTCCATCTGTCCTTGGTGCATTTCCAAATGTGGCTCCATCCATTGCTTGTGTCTTTCAAAGGACACAGCATAGCACATGATGCTCAGCCTGGGGGATGACAGAGTAGGGGTGGCTGCACTGATTTCCAACCTAATGATGTGTACGTAATGATGTGTACATAATACTGACACGTGCTAATAATTATTATTATTATTAAAAAAGAGGAAAATAGTAATGCTTACTCTGTGCAATAAATTTCTTGCAAAATATATTTCTCTACAGTTTACTCTGAAAAATGGAATGGAGATGCCTAGGAGTGTATAACTGCTTAAATCAATGCAGTACATGTATGACAAATGTCCTTCCCTTTTGCTCTCTCCAGAGGAAATTTCTTCCTAACTGTGATCCAGACTCAGCAAGGTCCTACTAGAAATAAATCGAATACTTAGTTTCTCATCTTGTCTGTCTTCCAGGAGCCAGTGGATAGTAAATATATCTTATCCTTTTATGACTCTAAAAAGCCAAAGAAAATCGTTTTCAGGACTTGGGCTATAAAAATGAGGTCTGTTGTCTGCATAGTGGTGGGGGTACAGCCCTTAGCAATGGAATTTTCAGTTGGAATTCTATTTTTCTTAATAAATTAGTAAAACTACTTCAACAGCAACTTACAGGGAAAAAATCAACTGATCTTTCACAGTGGGAAGGCACAAAGAGAAAGAGAGGGAAAGAAATGAATGCCATGTGAAACCAGCAGAACAATGAGCCAGCTCTGCCTGTTCACCAGCCTTATATTTTATGCCAGACTTTTGCATTCAAAAATTATGAATCACACCCTTCACTCCTCCCCTCACGTGACATGGTTTAAGATTTCTTTTTGCCAGCTAATGAAAAGTAATTCTTTCTGTAACAAATAAATAGCACAATACAAAGCACTTGGGGAACAGTTTTTGCTGGCTTGCAGTTTTCATGGGAGTTGAGAACTTGTGCACTGGAACCAGCCATTTTTGTTTTAACATGGCAAGCAGAACATTGTTACTTTCCCAAGTTTCCCTGCAAAAAATTTTAAAGCATATTGACTGTTTTCAGGGGTATATTTTCATTTCAGAAGGTTATAAATGTTTGCACTAGCACTTTAACAACAGAGGAGCACTTTTTAACTAATAAGGAGAACACTTGCCAAGGTGTTTTTACCTCTGGCTTCCTTACAGTACCAATATAATCAGAAATGTAAAATATTGACATGGAAAATGCTGATCCCAGTGTAGTCCAGTGTGTGGCTCCATTCTGTAATCCTCAGAGAATATTTCCTAAAGCTTTCTTTCTGCTGGGAAACTGAGTTCACAATTCTGATTCCAAAGGAAAGATGAGCAAGATGCTTCCTGTGATGCACAGAAAAATCTCAGTAATCCTGCCATTTAGAGAAAATTACTAACTTCCATTTTGTAATTTCCTTTTATTCAGAGTTTAATAACTCAAAGTCAATGCTCACCTATTTTGCCCTTGCAAGCAGATCCAATCTATAGCACGGTAATACAGTGCATTAAAATACAATTGTGTAGTATTCATTGTAGTGTAGATTGCCTTTCAAAAGGTATTTTTTAACAGAAAAAAAATCCATTCTTCCACTAATCATCTGGAGAGCTGTCATGATTCTGATAGTCATTTCCCACCTAGTAGTAGGATTGCATGGGAATCCACAGAGAGGAGAAGCAAATGTATGGCCTAGCACACAGTGGTGTGCATAACTTCTGGACTATAGTCCCATTAGAATTAATTATTCCCCGTGACTTCAGAAAAAGGGGGAAGAACCTTAGGGAAGAGACAAGGAGACAGCCCTTGCAGAGTTTCTTGAGGACATTTCTTTCCCCTAGCCCCCCTTCTTGTTTGCCTCCAGTGGATCCTGGAGGATGTATGGTGCAGGTCTGACTCTCTGTGTCTCAGCTATGTCTGCGTTGAAGTCAGGCTACAAGAAATTCCCCTCTTCACAGGCCCCCCAGCAGGACCCCTGTAATAAGGGAATCCTGCACTACAGAAGAGCAGTAAGAATATAATATCCATCCTTTCAGTGATTTTGAAATGAGAAACAAATCGTGCCCTCAAATCCTCTTGAATATGCTAGCATGCCAGAGAACTGGCCTGGAAAAAGGCAATTTCACCTCCAAACAATGAATAGAAGGGCTGATCCATAGTCTGGCAAAACACTGCAGTTTGAATTAATCTGTAATTTCTATTACAGATGTTATATAATCAAAAACATTTTGATGGGTAGCATTTAGGATATGTTCTCTAAGCAAAGCCAAAGGTGATTAAACTGCATTTGTCAGCTCATATGATAATCACAGAGGCAATTTAGGCTGACATTATCCAGTAAAAAAATATATTTATGTCAGGAACGAGACAGGTTTCATGAGTGAGTAACCCAATGTGTGACATGGATTTAAATTAGCAATGCTCAGAGCACAAGCCTCTCTCCTAATAGTCTGAATAAGAAATTCATAACCAGCTCACCCAGACTAAACCAATGTGAGACCCCAATAGCCATTGCAGTATAACTTTTACCTGGGATTGTGTTTTCTCTTACTAAAAGGATTAATTCATTACTCTGCCTTGACAAGTGCAGTTGGTGGAAAAACCCTTTAAAGTGGACACTTGCTGAGGGAAAATATTACAGAAGCTCTCATATGAGGAGCAACTGAAGGAAAAATCACACAAAAATCAAAGCTGGAGGGAAAAGCAGAAACATTAGAGATGAATGGTTGGACGCGATGATCTTAGAGGTCTTTTCCCACCTTAATGATTCTGTGATTATGGGGTCAAAGAAGTAAAACAAGATGAGTGAAAATGGCAAATAACAAGGGAGGATAACAAAGAAAGAGAAGAAAAGAAAGAAGATATATTAAAATGGAGAAATAGTGAAACAAGAAACGAGACAAAACTAATATTTCATTAACAACAAAATACAGTTGTCAAGTGAACTTTGTTTCAGAAAAAGATCTCTGGGTGGTTGAACTCTGCTTTTTTACAAGGCTGTGGGAGTTAAGAAATATTTGCGTGTCATGCACTCTCAAAAGATTTATTGTCTTCTGTTAGTATAATATTGCATTTGTATCACTAAATCACAGAAAGTTTCTCAGGATTGTTCATTTAGGTCTTACAGAAGGAGAATTAGGCTTCCTTCTTTTGTGTCTCAAGGTAAAATACTCCCTTTTCTTTCTTTATCCATATGGTACAGAAGTACCATTTGCTGACATAAAAATTCTGAAATGAAGCAAAGGGTGTGAGAGTAACTTAAGTGCCACTATGTTAATCTAGACCAGGATGTTACTCTCAGTACCTGAGACTTGCTTGCAACTGCAGCATAGTGCAAATGGAGTAATCATATCATCACATCAGCAATCTCACCAGCCAAATTGTATCACATTTTATATTCTTGAAATAATTTTCTGAAAAATGGAAAAATTAGGAGATTCTTGTTGAGAAACCATTTTTCACTGGAAAAAAAAGTTTTCTATCAGCTCTAGGGTTTTTTTTAAGATTCAGTAGGCTGTAGGCTTAACAGGTGATAATTTTCTGACCTCTTGCCATCTTATTCTCATATTTTAAATAAACAAATGAAACTATAGGACACACATAAAATAAATGGTTTATAAGAAAGGCGAAGAATGTTACCTACAAAATTACCTGAAAGTTTTTAGAAACCAAAATAGGTGCTTCAAATTAAGTGTAGCCTATATGCGTTGCTAAATAGGGAAAGACCTAAGGATATGAAATGGGTTTTACCTGAGTTCAAGGTAGTTCTTTTCACTTTCTATGTCAGTTCTTTAGAAAAAAACAACAGTATCATGAAATCCTTTCTGCAAAAGTAGCATACTTACACTAGAGGGTGCTACTTGGACAGGATTTTAGGCTGCTCAGTGTCTTACTTTGGAAATCTCTTTCAACATTTGGAAAAAAATGCACATCTGAAATAAGAAACAGATGTTTCTTATGGGACAAATTCTACTGAAATTTAAATAAACATAACTGAAATATTTTCTACACACATACCCATGAGGGACACTGGTCCCTTATGTCATCTCAGCTTCAGTACAAACTACATATATAATTACACTGAGGATGTATTAAGAGATAAGTAAATATGCTTCATATTTCAATCTGCTTTTGCTTAACAAACTGCTATGACACACAAAATAGACTAACTAACAGAATATAAAAATAAGACTCTTTGTTAATGAGTGGGACAGAAGCATTTGATGGAGTAAAACCTAAATTAGCAGTCTATAGTATAAACAGTGTCACTGAATGCCTGTGTGTGATACAATGAAGGGTTACCTCACCTTACAATAAAGCATGAAAGAAGGTGAAGGGAATTGAAATGGCTAAGAGGTTATTTCAAATAATTCTTCGTTCATTCTTCCTGTGGTGATGAGAATTGTGAGAACTCTGACCATGTCTCTCTACATCTCCAGGGCCTTTGGCTGCCTCGAGCCAGAGCCCACCTGGAGATGGTGTAGATCTTGGGCTATGAAGAGAGCTGCTGCTCCCTAACAGCTGTTTGCAAGCAGCTTGGTATGGGCAGCTTGTCTTCTTATATGTCTAATCCAAAAATCTCTTTTGAACTTGGCAGATCTGCAGGAAGGAAAATGGTACTTGCCCTGCACTGTCCCCATCTCAGAGATGCTTCAGCTCCAACTCTAGGACTCTACTAACACCATGATAAAGAGGTAGCCAGGGAGTGTCCAAAAACAGGCAGGAGGTGGAGGTGAATAAAGTCTGAAAATACCTCTGGTTTGGCTTATGCTTTTCCCCAACACTATTGAACACTATTTCCTGAATTTGTCACTGATACCACTTGGAAGGTGTTATTCCTCATGGAGTAAATAAAATAGCCTTAGCTGTTTTATAGTCCCATTTAACCTCACCAACTATGTGGGAATCTGCAAAGTAAGCTCAGTAGCAGTGCCAGGCATATTTTCCAGGGAAACTGGAAAAAATGAGTGAGTTTATGCCTTGGTTCTGCCCCTCACTGAGTCAGTGCTTCTTCTTGAAAACAGGTTTTACCAGAAGACCACCTTCTCCAGGCTGGGGAAAGTCCCTTCTGCTCCACAGATCCTAAGTGTGAGAATCTGGATGTCCCATGAAATGAAATGCTTTGATGGAGTACATCATCACTTTTTCCACAGCTCCTGGGTCATTGCCCACTGGTGTCAGCTGTGAAGGGTCCCTGCTCCCAGCACTGGAGCTTCTGCTGCAGGAGAGTGCTGGGCCCAACATGCAGGTGAGAGCTGTCTCCAAAACACCATGTACTCACTACTGCACAAGTTGCTTCTTGTAAAAAGCTGCTAAGGCAGTGGTTTGTGGTTTTTGGATATCCCCTTCTCATTTTATCAGTCTGTTGTATACCTTAGACTAGCAAAAAATAGGGGATTAAATAAACAAAGTGGAAGAGGAAAAGATAAGGAAATGAATGGCAATAGAGAGAGGAACATTGTGCCTTTTTCAGACTGGTTAAGAAATAAGTGAACTTAGGTGAGCACCTGATCAGCCAAAAAGGATGATGCACTACTAGGGAAACTTTGCTTTTCAACTGAAATTATCCCAGCACTACAAAAGAGTTGGCCAGCTTCAAAAGGCACAAAGTACAAATGTTTACTAGATTGTCATTTTTGGTGGGCTGTGGTTTAAGCCCAGCCAGCAGCTAAGCCCCATGCAGCTGCTCACTCACCCCCGGGATCAGGGAAAGAATGGGAAGTGTAAAAGCTAGAAAAATGTGTGGATTGAGATAAAAGCCGCTTAATAGAAAAGCAAAAGCTGCACACACAAGCAAAGCAAAACAAGGGATTAATTCAGTGCTTCCCATGGGCAGGCAGGTGTTCAGCCATCTCCAGCAGAGCAGGGCCCCATCACATGTAAGAGTGATTTGGTAAGACAAACACCATCCCTCCAAACATTCCCCTCTTCCTCTTTCTTCCTCCCACTTTATATACTCAGCATGATATCAGGTGGTCTGGAATGTCCCTTTGGTCAGTTCGGGTCACCTGTCCTGATTGTGTCTCCTCCCAACCTCCCCCGCACCCTGAAATTTCAGGCCAGCGTGGCAGTAAGAAAACTACAAAAGGTCTTTGCTCTGTGCAAGCCCTGCTCAGCAATAACAAAACATCTCTATATTATCAACCCAATGTTCAGCACAAATCCAAAACACAGCCCCACACCAGCCACTGTGAAGAAAATTAACTCTACACTCCAGCCAAAACCACCACAGGGGTAGATTGTCTTGTGCTGCCTGTGCTGCCTGACCTGGTACTTGTGTTGCCACAGCAGGGTACCTGTGATTCAGCTGCTGGTTTTTGCAGTTCGGCAGGCAGCTTGTGCTCAGGGTGCCTGCCAGTCCTGCCTGCCACTGCCAAAGGCAACACCCTGCCTTTCTCAGAATGACCCCTGTAGTGACAAGTCATTGCTGCAGAAGTGGACAGATGGTTAGAGGAGGAAAGGTCAAGAGGGATGAGTTGGTCCATCAGTCCATACTGAAGGAGGTGCATGCTTTACTGTGACTATTATATTTTTATAACTCGCTTCTCTGCCTTAGGAAAACAGCCTCTTTTTCATTAGTAATACAAGTGGATTTGTGAGTGTACAATAGACATCTCAGATTTCTTTCCTCATGTGATAGCAGACAACAGTCAGCTGCATTTGTAGGTTCACATCACAAGGATCTTACATTGCTTTCACTTCCCTGTACTTTACTGCAAGGTTTGCCTATGTTTTGTTTGCCCTTGTTGGGTTGAGTGTATGGTTTTGAGCTTCCTTAGCATAAAGCGTGAACAAATTCAGTGGATAAATCAATCTGAATACTGGAGCTGTATCAAATTGTGCATCTTAAAATAGCAGTCTCATTGAATAAGTCTATGAGTAAGCAGCTCCCACAAGCATGTGCTGCATTTGCTGTGTACTAGGAAAGTAGGCCCCAGTTGGAATCAGAAGGCAATGTCAGACATTGCTGAAGGACTTTCTAGATAAGATGTGTCTGGAAGGACACTCAGTTGCAGTCACTTGGACAATGAAATTGTTTGGTCAGGAGATACTCAGCCAGCTAAAAGTCATTAAGCAGGGAGGGAAGGCTGACCTTGCCACTCTGAAGGGCCTGAAGCTATGCCAAATTATGCAGAGTTAGTTAAGGACTCTCGTTCTCAGCTTTCATAGTTCGTCAGTGATTCTTTGTTGTCGTAGAGAAGTGGCAGAAAGATGGTGTGAATATGAGGGAGGAACCAAATAAAATCAATGTTAAAACAAGTCTGTATATATATATATATGTATATATATATATACACACACATATATACACACATATATATTCATATATGCATCTATATATATGCATTTCTATATGCATATATGTGTTGGAATTTTGCAGTGTTAGCTTCTGACAGATACAGAGATCAATAAAATGTGCGCTGCTCTTCCAGACTGTACACATTGCAGAGTTTATTGATGCTAATATTCCTATAAAGATACTCCTCTGCATGCAAGACATTGCAATATTTTTGACCTGGTGAATATGAAATTATCTCTGAAGGCATGACCACATAAATCTGAAGTTATCTTTGGAAGTAATGTTAAAGCTGAAATACAAGATGCTTGTCACCTTTATTTCTGGCTCCTAACAATAGATATAGATCCATTTGGACTGTGGAACTGTGTCATTTTAAGCTGTATTCCACAGCATGGCTCATCTAAGTATCACAATTTGTCCCTATGTTCCCTCATCTTGCTACAATGTGATCAGTGCCAGCTGCACTGGCTGATAGCCTATGCTATATCACTGGCTGATATCACTATGCTGATAGCCTCCAGGAATTTTTTCATGACAGAGTAGCTTGTCCTTTTCCACACTGTCCTTCCAGACAGACTTGCAAGCTAAGATGTCTTTGCGGTCAGAACTGCTAGAGGTACACTATATATATATATATATGTATATATATATATATGTATATGTATAAAATTATATATGTGTGTGTGTAGCATTTTTGTCATGAGATACTCAGTAATGTTTTCCTCAACTGACCTTTCCATGTTATGCTTTTAATCAACAAACGTGACAAAGCTTGCTCAGAGACAAAGCAGAAAGCAGGGACAGGTGGCCTTTTAGCATCGCTCCTCTGTGCCTTCTGCTGCTATTGCTTTTGGCGTCCTCTTGCTACAGCCAGGAGCTAGTATGACCTAAAAAAACCGTCACACCATCCTGCAAAGGAAAAAGGCTGGCGGGGAAAGAAAAAAAAAAAGTGGAGGCAGCATATTCAGGGGTGACTGACTGCCCAAGCATTCAGGGCAAAAGGACTCATGGACACCAGGGAGAAGCAGGCAGGAGATGAGAGAGATGGAGAGAAGGCATCCACTGGATGGAGCAAGGAGAGGGGGTCCATGTGTAAAATCCACAAAAATAGCTGGATAGTTACTGATTTCATTGCTATGGCTTCCAAGTGTATATAAAGTAGCATCTCTAGAAGGAGAAGTAGAGTTTATGCAGCAAAACCACTGGGAAGTTATGGTAAAATGTTACATTGACTTTATATTTTAGCAGTTGCCTATTATTTCTTTATCAGCTGTGCTGATTATTTGCAGTGCTTGAACCGATTCAGTTTTTTGGGTTTTTTTTTCTGTAATTGCCATGTATCACAAGCAAACTCTAACCCATTAGGGATAGCTTTGTCTTTCTAAATTTAAAAGTGTTTATTCAGTTCCTGCAATTTGAGATTTGGAGACAAGCCTGCAAGTTCCAGATGCTGCATTGTTAGCAAAATAATTTAGAGGGTATTTTAGGTTAAACTTGGACATGTTGACAGAGTATATAATCTTCTCAGTTCTTCAAAGAATTTAAGTTAAAAGGGACATCAAATTTGTCAGCTAGGTAGAAGTGTGTTTCAGCACTGGCTCCTCATTAGCTAAGTGAGAAAAATGACACCTCAGTCTTTTCATAGCTAGTCTGAAGAGTACCTGCTTTTGACTGTGTGTGAAGCAGTAGAAAATAAAATTAAAATATTTGCTTTAAACCCTTATTTTTGTTTTTTGTTTTTTGTTTTTTTTTTTTTTTTAATTATTGCCTGTGAAGAATGATATGAAGCTCAGTAAATTTTTTCAAGATAGGCCACAGAAGTGGGTTTTCTGAAGTATCAACAAGCTGTGATCTGTAGAATTTCCTCCACTGCTACCTGGTGATACAGCCAGGTCTTATTGGATGGTGCTATGGGGGGAATCTCTGTGTAGAGCACATTGCAGGTAAGGATTTACTGATGGGAGGGAAGGTGACAGATATTTAAGATACTCAGCTAAAGCAGCACACAACTTTCCAGCTCTCCTCTTCCTGGGAGATCACTACACTCACATAATCTATGTTAAGCACTATTGTGCTAGTAAATCACTTTCAATTAAATTGCTCTCTCCAATAAGGGTTGACCATTTAATGCATTATTTACAGAGCAAAATGTACTGATGTGTAATCTGACTTTAGTAATGCCCTTAAGTCTGCTTGAAGAGTACTAAATCTTCCTACACCATGCCCACATTAATGGGTTACACAACCGTGATTGCTAAGATAAAATAACTTGTTCCTATTTGATGTTCAATTTTAAAATGTGCAGATTGTATTTCAAAGAGTGAAAGGTTTTGCAAGCAAAGCAACAGATTGCACAAGTAAGGCGACAGAAGGTGTAATATAAAGTCTGTCTTCTACTTTAAATTCTATTTACTACTTAGCAATGTATGATAACCATCAGTTACAGCCCTAAACCGTTGCCCTGATGCAATCTCTCCATTCTCTTTACATGCAACACCCCGAGCATGAGACCCATCTCCTAGGGTGGTACATATCGTGCTAAGCACCCTTGTCCCATGCAGTCCTTCCTCTGCCCGCCACAGATCGAGCAGATAATTACCAATCACACCAGCTATTACCAATTCCAGCGATGATGGTAGCTGATAATTACCAGAGAACTGCAACGCTGGACTCTGCATGAGTTATGCTCGCTAGACTCCTGCAAAGCATGACGCTAAAGCCCCGCTGATGCTGCTGACCTCTGGCACCAGCCGTGCCGGTAGGATACAGCGCGCTGATGTTCCCGGGTGGCGGTGGCGACGGCGGGGTGGCACGCAGGGATACCGGCCGCTGCACTACAGATCCCAGGGTGCAGCGCGCCCGCGCCCCGCCCCCGCTAGTGCTCGGGCCGCGCGGAGTCCGCCGGGGCTTGTAGTCTGCAGAGGCGGGCGGGCGGGCGGGGGCTCTGCCGGCGCGGCTCCCGCCTGCCGGCCCGGGGCCAGCCGCGCTCCCCGGATCCGCCGAGGCGGGCACAACCCGCGGCGCCGGGCGCTGCCTCCCCGCCGCTTCCCCGCAGGGCTCTCCGCCCAGGAGGGGGCAGCCGGCGGGGCAGAGCGGCGGCGCTGGGCGGCGGAGCACCATGCTGGAGTCCATCTGTGTCACCGGTGAGTACCGGGAGCGGGGGCCAGCCGGCCGAACGCCGGCTCTGCCCTGCCGAGCGGGGAAGCATCGCCCGGGCGGCGCCGCGCGTGTCGGGGCGGCGTCACCTGCTCCCTGGGGACGGGAGAAGGGGCTCCACACCTGCCTGGCTCCAGGAGCGGGAGTCCCCCCGTGAATAGGGAGTGAGCGTGTTGCCTGCGGGCCCTGCCCCGGGACACGGGGGAATGCGGAGGTGACACCCGCTCCGCTGGAGCGAGGGACAGACCAAACAAGGAAGAATGCTAATAAAACTATTGCTCATTATATCTGGTATCTTACACGCTTTGGTTCTACCCTTTGCTATGTTCTCAGAGAAGTTAACAAATCCTTATAGTATGTGTGCATAAAAACCTGTTTTATGACTATATGACGATAATATAGATCGGTACTTGGTGCCACACAAAACTGCTAATCATCCGTGCTGTGCACATGTGGAACGCCGGAAAACCTACAATAGAGTTGCTGCTTGAAAACAGATGTTTTCCTTGTTTAAATGTGACATCCTTTCATGTGTCATTACTTCAGCTGCTCAAGCCAATGTTATTTTGCCATAGGGAGATCTATCTACAAGAAATCTGCTGGAGGTGTCTTAGTGTGCCCTCATTCAGTACCCTTGCAATCATAACTAAGATCTCTTACAGCTACTCTTTCTCTGCATAATTGATATGCTGTTCCATCTGTGCATGGATATGACCAGAGTGTTACTTCTGATAATGGGAACAAAAATAAAGTTCACGGGATCAAGTTGAGCATCCCTGGAGATGTGCAATAGCCACTGCCATCTTAAAGGATGGGATTTCATGAAAGATAGTTATTTTGAGTCCATATCCCTCCATCAGATATTCCAGACTGCACCTGTGCTGCAGCACAACAAGCCAGAGATCTGCTTGGATGAGAGTTTCATCCTATGCAGGTCTGCCTATAAATCAGTGTTCTGTGATTATATCCTGAGTTTATTAAATCAGTGGGAGTTTGTTGCTTGATTTCATTAGAGCCAAGTCTTCACTTCTACTGATTATTACTGTGCCCATGTAATTTAATTTGAAGGACCTGAATTTGGAGTCAGTTACATAATACTGTATTTCAGTATAGAAGCAAACATGCAGGAGACTGCTTGCAAGTCAGTCCATACTTTTTTTTTTTAAAGGTAGAAAGAGTCCATCTCAAATAACATTGTCATTTTAAAGAAAAAAATCCAAACTGCCAATCAGTCCTATAAATGTAGAGCTACTTACAAACACTGGCGGCTAATAAATCAGATACACAAGTTGGCTGATGGCTGAAACCTGCCCTTGGTTTTGAAGCTCAGGATTAAAAGCTGAATGACAGAAAACACCTTTACAGGAGGAAAGTAAATAGGTGGATATTTTGAGGGGAAGAAAAAAGTCTTAGGTCAAATGTAGAAGTTCCCAATATCATACAGGCTCTAGTTAATAACTAAGAGTCTTGTGGAAAGTGACTCAATGTCAGTGTTTTTACAGAAGCTCATTGCCTAATTCTGCTGTTAAACCATTTTCAGTCATTGTACACAGAGCTTCCAGTGTGTTCTAGTTCAGCTTGCCTGACAGCTTCTGTTCAAAACTGGAGTGTTTTTAAACTTTAAAGGTGTTTCCAGTGGCGAGGAAACAGAATATAGGATTCTGGTCAGATTCTGTTGTGCCACAAATACAAGCCCATAGTGTTTGAGAGGCAGTGGTACATTACAGGTTCACATACAACACTATGTTGCCTACTTTTTTTCAGAATATTCTTTTTATAGCCCTCTGCAGACACAAACCATACAGCCTAGAGCCCATAAACTACAGGGTGTTGTGAATCTATTCAAATTGTCTGAATATTCGAGATAAATATTTCTTTGTCATGTAATTGTGCCTTTGCACAGTGTGTCAAACGAGGAATCTTACTGGTCACATCTGTGTAGTTCCTTCTCATCTCTGTTTCAAACTTTCCCTCTCATCTCTGTTTCAAACTTAACAATTGCTTGTAGACAGATCATATACATTATTTGCATTTCTGTAAATTTGAAAATTCAAGTCAGCCTTCAAATTATTTCTGATTTTGAGCAAAAAGAAACTCAACCATATTCTAACATGGTAATGGTAGTGTGCAAAACAAAAGTAGTGGCTCAGACCATTACATCCCTAGGATAGGAGGAAGTGCTCCATGGACATGTTTGCTGAGCACCTTAGTCACACTTGCAGTTTGGAAAGGGTTTGTTCATTGTGCATATATAACCTGAGTGACAGCTGCTCGAAAACTGCAGGAGCTCTCTGCTATTTTAGAGCAAGGCTAGCCAGACAGAGAGATCTGTGCTCACAAATACCTGTCATTAACCTCGTGCCACCTATGGAACAGGTATTTAGGAAGCTGCTTGAATAGTAGCTGCCCAGTAGCCTAGAGGAACGTATTTATACAACACTCTCCAGAGTCTAGAAAAATGCTTACACTGGAATTTTACCATGCATATTATTGACTTATTAGATCAATCCATCAGTTTCTACAGGATGGAGACCAATAATATAACCTGGCACCTGAATATAACATAAAATCTAGCATTTTTTTCTAACAACTAACCTCTGACAAGATTAGGCAGTGTCTGCAATGGTGCAAGGTTCAAGGCAAGTGACTGGGATGCAATTTATATGTGGAAAGTGTTTCATTAGTGCAGAATCGTAGTGAGATTTGTGGTTCCCATGTATTTTCTGTTAGCAGTCTTGGACTCCATTCCTTTTCCAGTGCTGCTGTGATACTGAAATAGCTACCTCGATATAAATGGCAGTTACAAGTAGAACTCCTCTTTTTGCAAAATCAAGCCTGTGGTATTTTGTTTTGTGACACATAGTACACTTGTGTCTGCAGAATGGAGTAAGTCCAGTCCTGCCAGTTCCAACTGATATCTTGACAGTGATGGGATTTTGGCTGGGGCACAACCTCCTGTCTTGTGAGATTCTTTAGACTCACAGGGGTAGTTGCCTTTGGCTGGCTGGCTGCCTTGCTGTCCACCTTACAGGATAGCAGAAGCCAAACACCGTGGCTCTAAAGAGGGGTAGAGCTCTACTCTGACTCAAGACAGACCAAGTTGCCATGAACAGGAGGGTTTTCTGGGTTTTGGTACGCTAATTGTGACAAAATGGGGACAGGCAGCCCTTCTGTCCCCTCCTTGCTTATGTCTACCCATCACCTTGCGCTCCAAATGTGACAGATTGTTTCATGTAATATTTCACTGTGTCTCTAGGACCTTGTTTTTATTAATGCGTTGTTGCAGAGAGGAACAAGATATAAATAAGTCGAAGTAAACATGATGGAGAATCTTTTAGGAAGAGACTATATCAGTTTTGTTGTGGTTTTGGTTTTTTTTAATTGCTGAGGGATTTGTGGCTTTGTGACTGTTGAGTGTTTGGAAGCGAGAACAATGAAAAGAATCTTTGTACATAAATTACGTGAGGGAGATTCTCAAAGGTAAGTGGAGCCCTGGGCATATGTTCTTTGACGGTTTCCTAGTGCAAAAACACAAATAAGTCAAGTCAGGAAATTGAGATTTGTATTTCTCAGAACACATGTAACGTGGATGAGATACAAAAGATAAAACCTATGGGATCTGTAGCGTGGTATCTGTATCCTGATAGGCAGGATAGCATTACATCATAGCATCGTGGTTTTCAATTTGTCTTTTTCATATCTTTCAGAAGTAATCCCCAGTCATCTGTCCGATGGTATCCAGAATTTAAAAGCTGGAAATCACTGCTAAGCAATCCATGCAGTTAATCTGGGTTGATAATCCATTCCGACTGGCTACTTTATAGCAGCATGGTATCTTAGTACTTTTTGAAATACTAAAGCAGGTTTTCAGGAGGCAGGCTGTGCAATGAATTTGTTTTATATTCAGAATACTAGATCTCTTTTTCAATCACCAGGCATTGCTAATCATTGGAAACTCTTGGATATAGTAAGTCAAGTCTCCTAGAAGGCAGTATATTCTTAGTTTGGTTGATGCTGTCTGATTTACAGATGTGAGTTTAAAATATCTGTTATAGCCTAAACAAATGTGCTAGAGAAAGAACTTTAAATATGGTGCTTTGCAACATGATTTTGACATAATCTCAAATATTATTTTCTAATTTATTCAGTAAGGTTGTTCAGAAGACCTATACAGAATTTTAGAACAGCAGTTATATGAGTTCTGTGAAAACTGCTTTGTTATCTATTATAATATTTCAACTCCGCTGGATTACCTGTTGATTCTAGGTTTCCAGCAAAATAGGCATGGAACAGTATCCTTTAGCCAGAAGAAAATTAAGGACAGCCACACTTAGTTTGGCAGCTGAAAAATCACTTTGCTACAAGATTGCGCTTATAAAGTAACTACAGATTGGGGACAACTATTTTTGATATCAGCCATGTGCATGTGAAACCTGCCAATGCATGTTCAGCACTCAGCCACCATTTGTGACACTTTCAGAAGAATTCTGATTTACGATGTTCAGCAATTGTCTACGTATAAATGCATTTATTACTGGCCAACTGTACCTCTTAGCTCTGACAGCTTGTTGTCGTGAGTTTTTGGTGTTAGATTGACACTAGTGTTGGAGGAGGAAACGGGTGATTTAAGGTAATTTTGAGTTGTTTCTTTGAATTCAGTTTCTGTTCTTTTCTGTTTATCGCTTCTTAGATACATGTGTGGTATTAGTTCAAATTATTCCGTTATAGCAGCAATTTAATAAGGCTTCTGTATTCTTTGCGGCTTTTAAGAGCTGGTTAGTGGAGAAGGTGAAGTGTTAATGCCTCTAGTGTCATGTTATTTCTTTGTCTATATTTTAAGAAGTAGCTGTGTAATTTCCAACTTTGATTTTGTCTACCTAAGCAAAGTCATGTGCTCAGAAATTTAATATGTGTTCAGGCATTTGGGAAACCTTAATTTTCATTTAACCTTAAAAGTAAGGATTCTTATACTTTAATAGTTGATGCAGGTCTGAAATCAATCTTGAATGCTTGCCAAGAAATATGAGTAGTCATCCTATTCTGTTGTCCAAAAAATGCATCTCTTTTATGTATTTAGTTTGATGTTTTTCTCTTGTGATGGGGAACTGTGGTTTCTCACCACGACAGCTCATGGGAAAGCAAGATAAGCCATGTAGGCAGGTTGTCACGTATGTGATGAGAATGATCTGACAGAATTTGAACAGGAATGCCAAGGAGCACGTTCCTGTGCCAAGCATAGAAAGGGGATTCACAAATTTACCATAGAAGAAAACTGAGTTTGCATAGGGATACACCTGCTTTAGTGAAAGGGAATAATCTAATGCTTCATTCTCTCTTCTTTCCAATGGAGGAAACACCCAGGCTGCAGATCACTCATCATATGTTCATGCAACTAGGACCTCTAGTCTTTTTGTTTTTTAGGACAGGACGGTTGGGAGAACTGAGGAACATGGATTGATATTGAACTGACAGAGGTCCAACAGCATGAAATACGTTGTCATGGTGCTTATGTTGGGAGCAAAACCTAATTTTACTGTGAAAATAAAGCTGAAATTATGGCACCATCGATTTTCCCCCCCCTTGGAGGCACTTAATGATTTCTTGCTAATGTTCCATTCAGAATATAATTACTCTATGTAAAGTAATCATGGCTCAGCTATGTATAACTGTGGGATGAAGCTCAAATCCCTTTTGCAGGCTTTAATCATGCTCAAGCCATATCTCCTCTTCTGTGAATCCTTTTATTTTAGGTACAGAAGTAGGAAACATTTCTCTGTGGCATGATTTATTTGTACCTGTAGTTTCAGCTCACCTAATGTTCTAGGAGGAATTGGTTGTTGAGAGGAAGGGATGGTTAGAACCAGTGGAGCAAGGTCACTTCTCTCTAACAAGCCAGCACAAATGTTAAATGCAGTTTTAATCCTCAATGACTTTTCCATGCAGTTGCTCTGCACCAGGAACGAGTCTCCCCCAAAAGGCTATGCCAGGGGTCAGAGCAAGAAAGGAGGGTTCACTCATTAACGAAACTTTATTTGCTTCTTTCATTCAGTTTAGTTTATAGTGTTTCTTCTCAAGTGTTTTTTTTTTTTAAGCCAGCTGTTATTGTAGAAGAACTTTGATTAGATAAAATAACCACTGTTGTCTTAAGGCTTTTCAGGAGTGTAACTAGCTGATCACTCTTCTCTCTCCTCTTTAAATATAGCTTACTGCCTGTATTAAGACTGAACACGTGAAACTGAAGTCTTTTAAATGTATATTACTATCCATACACTCTCGTAAATTGTTCACTGTGGCTGGCCCTTTCTAATGTTCTCGCCCTTTTCTGAGAGTAAATTCTGTGAATCAGATTTTGCAGATGAGATCACACCAGACTGCTTGTATCGCAGCACAGATCCCTGTGGGACTTCACTGTAAACACTGCTCACATGCTCCTGTACAGTTTCCTATTTTTTAAGTTATTCTTGATGTGTACAGAAAGTCTTCCTTGCACGATAAAGATCAATCAGTTCAAAACTATATATTTGTTAATGTAGCAGTAAACGTTCGTGAAGCTCTGCAGAGTCTTTTTTTAAAACAACTTAGTTCTTAGCTGCCAACAGTGTAGTTGTGCATGGAGATGCAAGCATAAAATACTTGTTTAGCTGGGTCTTACAAGTCCCAGTCTAATTGCTCAAACGTGATATACATGCTCGGTTCTCCCCTATGCCTAGAAATCAAGATTAATGTGATGGGACTGCAGTTAAGACATTTTGTGTTTCGTTTATGTTGCAGTTTTGAGTCCTTAAGATTAGCATCACTGTGTGAAAATCAAGTTTGACCTCATTTTTTTTCTTTTCTTTTTTCCCCCAAATACAGAAAAACTTCACTGGCCTAAGACAGAGCTTTCTAGGAAATCAGTCCTGAGTCTGGAAGTACATAAGCTGAACATTAATAATGAAAACAGCCTCCAGCATCCACCTTCTGGCATCCTTAAGGACATTTTCACAACAGGAACCAGTAGCTACAACGTCCTGCTGCAGAGCAAAGAGGAGAAGAAACACCACGCTCAGAAGCCGCCATCCGCTCACCACAGGAAGCACAGGAAGACCGCCAGGTGTTCCTCCACCTCGCGGGGTGGCGAGCACCGCAGGATGAAGGTGCCGCTGCCCTTGCTGGGCCCCGGCTGGTGCTGTGCCAGCAGACAGCCGCCCATCCTCGTCACCGGCCCCGGGGCCACCGGCCTGAGGTTCGCCAACAGCGCCTCGGCCACGGGGAGTAGAACTAAAAAGCATTCTAACCTCACAAAGCCAAAGCAGTCCCAGTCCTCAAAAAGCCACGGAAAGGAAGGCGATGCCACCTCTGGCCAAAAACTCTGTTTGCTGACTGCGATCAAGCCCTCCAATGTGGAGAAAGAGAAGGTTAAATTTTTCACCTCGGATTTCACGTACAATCCTCAGTTTGAGTATGAAAACCCTGCTCTGCCAAATGTGTTAGCTAAGCACAGCCATGCATCTGACAGATTTCTTAAACAGGTATAGTTACTTCTTTTTGTCCCTCCTTTTCCACAGATTATTTCTTCCTACACCTACGTGGCATTTGGCTTTGTTTGTAGCAAGTAATTTCTCCTTATCATTCTCCCGTGCTGTTTGAAAAATGCATCACAGAGGAGAATGCACTAGTAAAACTGAAATAAAATCTTTTTTATTAAGAAAATTAAAACCTTCCTAAAACTTACAGGATTTTAAATTATAAAGGCACAGTTCCTTCTAAATGGGTTTACATGAAACATAGTTTAAAGCAAGAAGGTGTTTTAGGCAATGGAGCAGGGTCCAGTACAGGAAAAATACAGTGCCTAAACAGGCAGAGGAATAAGGCAGCATAGAAATCCTGCCAATCCTCTTGCTAAGACAGGGATTGGGAGGGGATAGCAATTATTTGAGGTCATCATTATTGGATAAGCATATGTTGATGTTCCTTGTTTTAATCAACTTTGAAAGGGTATTTGAATATACATTAGACTCAATCAAGCAGCAGCCAAATTCCATTCCAGAGAGAGGTAAATGTTAAGAAGACAATTTTGGTTTTTCATAACTTACAGCCACACTGGTAACACAGCTACAGACATTCCCATTCTGTGCAACTGCCTTGGCCTCCTACCTGAGTTACAAAAAAAACCTAAACAACAAAAGCCTTGTTTTCAACTTTAACCTAAGTGACAAAACCCAGTGCTTATCTGTACAGTAGCAGAAGCAGTATTCTTCCCTCTTTTGCTATTTTTAAATGGTTTAGAAGATTTTTTATTTTAAAATGGTTTAGATCTTATAAGTCTGACAAGCTTTTCTAAACAGAGACTCTTTATGTTTTCAAGTGATACTTAACTTGGGAAGATATCCTGCCATTCTATGAGTTTCACTTCTTTGTGATATGAATATTTCACTTAAAACTAAAATTCCTGGTGGAAAAAGATATGTGAATTAAAAGGACTAGGGATTCTACGAACTGATCTCTGACTTGTGAACAGACTTTTTTTTTCTAAATCCAAGAATGCACAGAAGTGTTATTACCTGTTACATCATTGTATTGATAGTCTCCATTTTCACATTGAGAATTTCTTTCTATGTTAACAACTCCATTTCTGGGTTTTCATTAAAAATTTATTTTCTTTATGAGAAAAGAGCTGTTCTAGTCTTAAAATCGTCTCCCATACTTCTAAACAACAAACTAAATTGTAATGACAGCAAATAAAACTGTTTCTTGACTAGAGCTTTTTAACACGTTTTCCCTTGATTTTTTTAGCAATATTAGCAACATAGATGACAGCAAATCAACAACTACTGATTTAATACAAATTATCCCTTTCAGTGTGGGCTAGCAGAGCCTTAAAAGTCCTTTTATGCATGATGACTTTCTGGAGCAAGCCTGTCTTTGGTTTACCCTTCTTTTAACAAAACCCCGTAAGCCTAAATACTGAATGTTTTAGTAATGAATGATTCCTCAGTACTATTCTGATTTGTAACTTTACCTTTTTCTCTGTCCAGAAAAAGTATGGGAAAATAAAGGCTTTGTAACAACTTTATAAAAGGCAGTAAAGGATTTAATATTCAATGAAGTATGATATTTCTGACAATTAACAAGGAAGATGCAAATTGCTTCACAAGGCTTAGTTTGAGTCACTAGAAAAGCACGTATTTAAAGTTCAGCTCCTAAAAATACCAAACAAAAATACCTTGCACTTAAAAATGCCCAAACCAGCAGCTTTAACACAGCTCTAAGCCCAGCAGGTGTCACTCTCTCTCTTTTATCTACAACTAGTTTTAGAAATTTTCATCTCCACGCAAATTTGGATTTAATTTCATGCAAATTTACTATCCAGAAAAAGCAGCATTAATCAAAATTTTAATCAGCAAGCATTGTAGGAGCACTTGCTTTTCCTCATTGCTATTTTTTTTTCCATGCAGATTTTACTTGTCAGAAGAAACACGTAGGTATCTTACAGGAAGTTAAGTTCAGAAAGGATGACTTCTGTTGCAAAAAAAGTACTCACAGAATCAAGAGCTGGGCCTGCAGTAAAAACACAACTGTGTGTATTCGTCCTTTTTGCTACAAGAATGATCAATTCCATTTTGTTGGTGTTTTTTTTGAAACATTTTTGGCTTCTGTTTAATGCTCCACTTATTTTAGAAAGCCTCAGTATCTGTGAACAGAATTATTCCTGTTTCTTTCTACAAAAGGTGCTCATGGCAACTTACATTTGTTTGCTCTTTTATGAGTAAAAAGCTGTAAACCCAGCTCTTACTGACTGAACCCACCATTTTTATAGGGGGCTTCTAGGATACTTAAGTGAAATGAGCGCAAACCTGACATTTCAGAATTTTAGAGAATTTTTCAGTCATGTCAAAAATATTTTTACCCACAGCTGTGCATAGCCTGCTGGGACATTAAAACAGATTGTGTTTTCCTATTGCCTTTTCTGCATTTGTACATGTCTATGAAATTGGTTAATACAGCATTACTGAAATATGTCTGGAAGGCAAATCACACTCTGCCCCATTTATTTATTTTTTTAAAGGCAAACAGCCCTGAGGATTTGCAAACCATTAACCCAGCAATGCTGCAGTGGGCAACACACAGGCTTGTGAGCACCCATTTTACCCCATGCCTGTACTTAAAGCTTTTAAACCTTGGGCACAGCCCAACACTTTTATTGATTGACTTTTCACAGACATAGAGAAAACATTTTTGAGTTATTTATACATTTGAAAAATGCTAATTTTAATGTCTTTCTTCTCCTGCTTTGCTCTGTTTGTTTCTCTCTTTCTGCTTTATGATATATTCTTCATAACAAGGTTTTTCATGAGTCACACAATATGTGTCTTTAGGGAAGTAAACTTGAGAATAGAAAATAGCCTGCAGATTTGCACTCTTCACATTGATTAACATATCTGAGATTACAGAAGTTATTTCTCTTATCACTGTGTTTCAAGGTCACTGCAGCAACTGTGTGCTCTAAAAGTTTTCTGGCTCAAACTACTTCTCCTTCATTGTGAAGTTTCTTAGCACTCAAAGTGTTATTTTTGCTCAGATGCTAGAGATGGCACTACTGGCTTGGAAGTCATTGTTCCCAGTGTTTGCAAAGCAGATGAACTTAACAGTTGCAATTTGCTGAACCAAAATCAGCAAGTTGCAATTTTAGGTAACCTGTTTCTTTGAATTGTACAAGGCAGCAAGAATTCTATTTCTATATATGTTAAAGAAACCCAACCAAATAAAAAAAACCCAAACAAACAAACGAAACAAAACAAAACAAAAACCAAACCAAAACAAAAACAAACAAAAAAAACCCCAACCATTTTGTTGAATGAGTGATCCCCCATGAAAGAGTTATACATCCTCTTCCCTTGGACTTGTAAGAATATAGCAGTTTTGAGTTCATAAATAAACCAGTTATGTCACATTGCAAGTGTTTGTGTGACACCTTTTAAGGCAATAATACAAGTAGCCTGCAATTAGCAAATTTATCAGATGTTGGGAAAAAATTTAGGTGGAGCTGGAAGGCTAAACAACATGGCATTCAGTGCTGAGTAACCCTTTGCTATGTCCGAGTGTTGTCACAGCTCAGGCATGTGGAAGATTCAACAATATGACACTGTCTGTAAAAAGCAGTTAATTGTGAAATACTTCATTTTCCACTAGTAACAAATTCCCTTCTTAACTAAGATTTATAGATAAGGTGTGCTAATACATAACACAGAGCATATCAGGCCATCAAAGTGGCATAGGTTCTCAGGGCCTGACACAAACTTCTCTCTTCCCCTGGAAGAGACTATAGATCACTTCTGGTGATACCACAGTAGGAAGATAGGTTTATTTCAGAACACAGTCTCATACAAAAACCCAGTGAGTATTAACTTTTAATTCTTTACAAAGTAATTTAAAAGTTTTTAATTAAAAATATTTCTACCGGCTCTAAATTACTTAAATGTGATCTTTATACCAGTAAGAACAAGCATGCAAAAGAAAAGCCCCTATAAACACTGATTAAAACTCAAAATACTACAGCCTGAGTGGACCAGCCTCCAAAACCTGCACTTACCTCCCTCACTCCATTCCCCTTGACCCAAACAGCCACCATTTAATGGCTGTTGATTAAACTAACAAGCTTAGTCTTGTATGTCTTACAAATCTCAGCAGGAACTGCAACCCCTTTGCAGCAGAGCTGCTTCTGAATGCAGGATGAGCTGACTCCCAGATCAATGAGTCCCTTCTCAAACTTGCTTGCCTCACACTACTCATGAGAAGTCTTATCAGTACATATTTCTACAATAACTCTCAAGTAACTGAGCTGTGTTGCTGAACATGGGTGACTTGGGATTCAGAGACCTGCTTGGCTGTAAACAATTTGTTTCAAAAAGCCAACACCACCATAACCTAAACCAGTCAATTAAACAGCTTTGCCTTGCTCTTGTTAGTGCTTTTGTGTCATTGCTTTCTTGAGCATCAATAGTTTGCTGTGCAAGGGGGTTTGTCTTGGGATTGCTGCTTCTTTTGGCACTTTTCAGTAGTGGTGAGAGGGATAATCAGACCTTTTAGTTAAGAATTAAAAGAATAAGAATTATTACTCTTAACCAGTAACCTGGTACAGCCACATAGTTCTTCTTTTCTTTCATTTTGTTACCCGTTGCTGAAGACTTTACAGTTTGGCCTTAGGAACTGCAGCAGTACCAGTGTTCTGCTGGCCCAGAGGCTGGAAAATAGGATCACAGTTAGATGCTACAGTAGGCAGCAGCTGGCATGCTGGTCTGGATTTTTCCCTTTCCCAAAAAGTTCTTGCAACACCTGACTGAGACATCTCACCTTGGAGACAGGTGCAGAACCCCAAATTAAGGGCTTGGTGTTGTAGTCAGTGCCTGGAAACCAAACACTTCCCAAACTTTTTCCCCTCAGGGACCACCCCCAACTGGTGTGGTTGTGGCAAGAAGCGTCAAAACCAGGAACATCACTGGGGATGGGGCTCATTTCAGTGCCAGGGCCATCTGCCACTCCCCAGAGATTTGTGTGCAATGTGTCTGTGTGTGATGGCTCTCCCTGTTGTTTCGGTGCTTCCAGAGCCACACCTGCCCACCTGGAAAGAATTTTCGGGACTTTTTTTCTGTTTCACTTGAAACAGAGTCAAGAAACAAGGTGATGGGGTGAGCACCCTTCTTAGCAATTTCTGAATATCCATTCAGCAATGAGGAGGCTTAAGCTTAATTACTTTCTCAGTATGAAGGAGTTCAATTTGCAATACCTATCTGGATGTGGCTGGAATACCAGGATATTAGTTACCTAGCGTGGCACATAAAGAAGTTTCCCCTCGAAGCTACGAACTCTTAGCAGGTTGAGGTAGGAGAGGCCAGAATGGGTCTGTGCTTCTTCAGGAGGACCTGTGTCTGAAAATCTGCAATTTGTATTGTGCTGTTGATTCAAGTGTCTCACAGTATTTTAGGAAAGTCTTCAAGAGCCCAGGAAGATGCCTGCAGGCAGGCAGGAAGAGCTAGAACTTGGGTCTCCTGACTCCCAAACTCATGCTGCCTCCTGTAGCAAGGAGGTCTCAGCTCCAGGGAGTTTGCTGTTACAGGCAGCCAAGCAGGAGGTTTGATGTGTACTCAGTGCTCATTTTCTCACTCTTTGTTGTGATGAGGTGGTTCTAGAAAACACCTGCACTCCAGCAAAGGTAGGAGAGTCCTCTGGGATTTCATGTCAAATGAACATAGGCATTGTAGAATTTAAGTGGGTACTTAGTGTTTAGTCTAATAGACTTAATAGAAATTTAGGATCAACAAGTTGTGAAGACAAATGGCATGTTAGAAGATTGGTTGAGAGATGACTTTTTCCAGAGTGAGCAAATAATTAAAAAAAAGGACACTGAAGAACTGTTATCATGAGTTGTTCAGGCTAGTGGCTGAGGATAAACTTCCTGGGAAAGGGGTAGGAATATTTAGGTTGCTTCTTTAACCAAGAATTTTGTATAAGACAGACAAATGCCTTAGCATTTGCAGACACTAAAAAATTTATAAAACAGCCAATGTTTTTAGAAGTTAAAATTCATAGGTAATTGTTTAAAAAAGGAAAAAGTCGTTTGAAAAAATATACAAGAAAAATACTGAACATTGGGTGCAATATTTCTGTGGCACTCAGGTAAATGATATTTCTCTCATCAAAGAGCTACTGTACTTTAAGAACATGTCTGGCTGTCATTTATGGGTATCAGTAGCAATTACTCAGGGTTGCTTAGTTTCAACTTGAAAAACATTAGAGAAGGATTGTTAGTAGCTGTGAGAGATAAAAAATTAATCCAATTTTTGTGGAATTTCAGTCAATCTGACAATGTCACAATTACATAGCTGGAGACAAGCATGTTACCAGCTTCATACAGGGATATAAGTGTATAATGTAAAAAGAGATTCAGTCTGCAAGATTTTCACCTTTATTGTTAGTGGTATTTTCTTAGCAAGAGCATTAATTTTTTAAGGTAGTATCAGGAGCTTCTGTTATCAAGTCTATGAGAAAAGCTATTCCCTGTGGCTGGACTGTTGCTGGGAAAGAAGTTATTCCATACCCCAGTTTCTTTTAAGGCTGTGAAATGACATGGTGGAAAGCAGATTAGTGGGGATGAGCATTTCACACCCCACCAGTGACATCTTCAATATGCAGAGTTCAGATCATGGTTATGAGCATTGTGCTAAGCTTTGCACCTACAAGGGACTTCTTCTAGCAGCAATACATAAGAAAATTGTTGATACTATTCAATTTATCTCATGAAATAGGCCTTCATTTTGGGGGATTCTAAAGAAATACTGTGGTTTAAGTGAAAAGTTTAAATGAAAGTTCTATAAATAAACTCTGCTCTCTCTCCTCCTTTCTGAAACAGACAACCATGGTACAAGGGATTTCATTGTAAAGAGACATTTTTAATATGTGTTATTGTTAAAATTATAGTTATACATCTGCTTAATCAAGATTCAGTGTTCATAAATTAGAAAATGCCAAGAAATGAAGCAAGATGACAGTAATAGTCGATCTGTTTCAAATTCTTTGGAAAAACATAAAAAGAAACATGCTGTCAAACTGCAAATGTCCTGGAGACCTGTTATGTCTGTTTTACAAGGCAGTTGTACAACACTGTCAAAATTAAAGAGAAAATGGGTATTGTTTAACTAGACTGATAATCATTTAATCGTCACACTGATGTATGTGGGTCTGAGTTGATCAAAACCTTCTTTCAGTATTTTGGCATTAAAGTACATCTGAAGATGGTATAAATTCATTGCAGAGTGTGTCAGCACGTATTGAGTACAGCCTGATAGTGACTGCCAGTGAGTTAAGAAAAGGATTTTAAACTAAAAAAAAAAAGAGAGATTGAGAGCGAGAGAAAGAACACACATGCCAGTCTGACATGGGATCTTACTGCACTGATATTTGCTATGCCTTTTCATTTTATAGTCCATTAATATTATGAAGCGGACATTGCAGAAATATGGGAGCTATGAAAAATTTGAACAGGCCACTGGAGGCAGCTTGCTGACCAAAAGTCGCATCTGGAATCACGTCAGGAAATACATGGTAAAAGAAGGCTGTCTTGGTGAGGTAAGTCCTACACTGGATCAGGAAAGAAACACTTATGTAGGCCTTAGACATTACACATGGATGGACCCAGAGGCCGTCTGGGAGGCCTTTCCTCCTTAATTACAAGAATATTCCTTACATCATACTTTTCTTGTGGCTAAGCCCAGTTTTATATTTGAACAATTGAAATGACACAGATTCATTGTGAACGCTTCAGTCATCTCCCTGAGCCTGTTTCCTGATTCATATATGCTTGTTCTTAAATTCACTTCTTTTGGGAGTACCCAAGAACGACACCCTTCCTTCCCTGCTTTTCTCAGCTACTTGGAGACCAGCACATTTCCATTTATTCATCAGTTCTGCAATCCGTTCTCCTGTATCAAATTATTTACACCAAAGGAAAGAGTTAAGAAAAGGCCAAGAAAAATAAGCAGCAGTCCAAGAGAGTGATTTGTAAGAAGCAACACAAATGAAAGTGACATAAGTGAATAAAAATGTCTGAAAGAGGTTGGCTTGTTGAGTTGGTTTGAGTGCTGCTTTTTCCTGGCTTTAACCATCTAATTTTTTAGAGTCCTGTGAAAAAAACTTATTTTCCATATTCAGAATTTTAAAAGACCAGTTTGATGAAGTTACATGAAATTGCTTGGAAAAGTCAGATGAAATTGAATATATAAAAAAGGGATTAATCCAAATGAAATCACCAGATGACACGGTCAAAGATTTGGAAGAGATCACTGGCAGTGAGCAAGAGGAGTCTGGAATCATGAGACAAAAATTAATTTCCCAGAAACTATGTTTAATTGGTAAACATAATATTATTAGGAGAAACTGCTAAACTCATCATACACTTTTCTGAGACTATGATTTGACACTGATAACCAGACTTTGCTTGTGTTTCTAAGAGTGGGATTAATAACCTACAGTTTAGAACAAGCAGAAAAAATGTGTATGTTTGGTCTTGCCTGTGCTTTTTATCTCCCTCTTCATTTTTGGCTTGGTTTGACTTCATGGAAGCTGGATCCTACATCCTCATCCAGCAACCCATGTCCTTCTTAATGAAATGCTTTATTTTTTTCTGTGAAAATAGGGTTAATACAGGATGGTCTAAAATATGAAAATACTCTCTCCAGCTGAAGAGGTGTTAATAAAGCTAAGTGGCACCTGTCCTTTAAATCTAAATGCTTTGGGATTTACCTATTTTCCCTGCCTCTTAAATACAAATTTTATGGGACTGACCGTTTGCTATTGAACTTGAAGCTGAATGGTGAGTTTTGAGTACAGGGAAGTGACATATTCATGCCTTTGATCTCTGGGCCCTTTTTTTTTTTTTTTGGATACTAAAAAAGTGATCTTTCTTTTAAGTACTCTCCCTTGTACTCTTCTGAGCAGTGCTGTTTCTTTAGGCTTTACATGAAGAGGGAAAGGTTAGTCTTCAACAATGAGAGTTTCACTTTTCTCTCTCAGTTACTTGTTTAAAAAGGCTTTTTGAAGTCAAATAATAAAATTTATCAATATGCATTAGTTTCCTTCTCTGCCAGTTTTTGTTTTGATTACCGGTTTTCCAAGAGAGAACAGGAAAGCAAGAACAATACTGCTGTATAGAAGAAAACAATACCAGTTTTTCAATAATATTTCAAGTCTGCATCATGTAACAGGAAAAGAAGTACACAGTGCTTTCCCCCTCTCATTCAAGTGGGGGAATTCATTCAAGTGCAATTTAGAATTGCAACTAAAATGGTTTCAGACAACTAATTATATAGATATCTAGTCAATTTATGTGTACTTATCTAGTAATTTTCAGTTCTCAGTAATACTAAGATATTCAACAAAGTTCAAAAACTGGAATTTTCTCTAATTTATTGTGCATGCAATTGCTCCCTGCCCTCTGAATCTAGTCAGTGTTAATATACTCATTTTTTCAGTCTCATGTTGGTCTATCTTCACCCTCACCCACCCCACTAAAGTCTGAGGTTGTCAGTAGCACAGGTGAGTAGGACCCACTCAGTCAGAAGGATCTCTCAGGTGATTGCTGGTTGCAAGACAGAGTTGTGGATGGCAAGGGACCAAAGAGAAATGAAATAATGGAAAGGCCAAAGGAAAAAGCAGGAACAGGAGGCAAAAGAGAGCTCCTTCAGTTGTATCTGAACTCTCTCCTCATCAGATTGTGGTCCATCTCACGGAGGACCTGCTGTCCCGAGCCTCCATGACCGTGGTGAACGGCCGCCCCACTCTCACTATCAATGTCTCCACTGCGCGAGAGCACTGGCTGGAGGGGATGCTGAGACACGAAATTGGTATGAGCATGACATCACTTCTGCAGGCAAAGGGGAGTACTTGCATGCATTCTTACGTATTTCACAGTGATGGGCCAGGAACTGGACAGATACAGAAGGAGGGAGCATCCCTATCCAAAGAACCTGTGCTGGAGGTGTGCTAAGGGGAAGGAGAAACCTTTTTATTACTGCAGCATGCAGTAAAAGGATTTCCAAGGTTCATGTACATTAGCGTTTTAGGTTAGATCCAGAGCAAGATTTTGAAGTAAGCCTACAAGCTAGTCCCACTTACTGCACTGAGGTTCCCATGCCAAGAGAGTCTTGGAGCAGGCAAAGTGTAATCCTTTCAGATGATGCTAGCCCAGAGGCTCTGCTCCAGGGCATACCTTCTGTGCTGTCACTGCTCAGGGACGTTTGTTCATGAGAGTGATTTTTTTTAACTACTCTGGAGTTAAAAAAAAAAAAAGGAGGGGAAATAAAAATAATGTGACCACTCAACCTCGGCTCCAGCCATGTCACTTTACAAACCTGCTCCTGTCATGCTGCACTGCTTGCAAATATAGGCATGCTTTAGGTATGAAGAATTTACCCAGTGATCCCTAAACTGGTGTAAAATTGCTTTGGTTTTGCATTACACAAGGTTGGCCCAGCCTTGTGGAAAATTTTTACAAATTTTTCAGTGCATCTGTTTTAATTAAATGCATAAAAAATGGATAAACTTGGCTAGTGCCTGAATATCAACTGAAGAATAAGCCTTGCAATTGCCTAGAACACTGTTACTCACATTGTAAGGGACACAGCATCTTCCAAGGCTGCAGTAGTCGAGTTTAATCACCTTCAGGAGGCAACATTTCTGCTCCTTTACTTTGATTTTCCTTTCTTCTGTTCCCTACAATGCCGATCTTATGCCAGAGACAATTCAGCTTGTAAGACATTTCTGAAAATTCCTTTCCACAGGTTTATAAAGTCAGGTCCTCCTGATAGCTGCATTCCTTAGGCATTTTCAGGAATTTCACTTGCAGTCAGCAGGTAAATATTTGCATGGTGTATATATCTCTGACAAAATTCACTGTTGTAGACAAGGCTAAAGTTGTCACTTTTCCCAGTGCCCAGTCGTAGCAGCTCAGAGTTCTGATATGGGTATCTCCTTATATAGTTTGTAATTTTTTGTTAATCATTGGATGCTAGTGTTCTAAGTGCCACATTCCTTTTGGTTTTTTTCAGGAACTCACTATTTTCGGGGTTTTAACAATAACAGCCAGCCTTGGTGCAACCGGAATGGCCGTAGAAAACACGGGTTAAAGCCAATCAACCCTACAGAAGAGGGGCTCGCGAGCATTCACAGCGTCCTGTTCCGCAAAGACCCTTTTCTTTGGAGAGCTGCCCTGCTCTACTACACAGTGTACCAGGCCAGCCAAATGTCCTTCAGTCAGCTTTTCCAGGATGTGGGGAAATTTGTAAAGGACCCCAATACCAGGTGGGATTACTGTGTACGGGCCAAGAGAGGGTGGACTGACACTTCACAACCAGGTGAGTTCCCTATTTGTCTTCAGGGAAGTTTTCAGAACATGCACAGAGCTCCTTAATCACGTCACGCAGTAAAACCTTTGCAAAAGGGAGAGATGGGACTCACCACTTTCTGAAATGGGGTCTCAGGGATTCTGCTATGGAAGACAAGGCTGAAAATGCTCATGAGTGAGACTTCCAAGCTGAATCAGTAAAAGATTTTTTTTGTTGTTGTTGGAAGTGGAATGTAAATGCAAAACTTTGAAAAAGTTCATACTTACAGTTTGACCTGCTTTCTAGAGATGTAATATTGCCTGTGGTTATTCACAGGCACTATCTTCTATGTTAGATTTCTTTTTTTGGCTAGTGGATTTTGCCTTCCAGCTAGTTTTTGGGAAGGTTTTCAAAGTCAGGGATATAAATATCTAGTTTTTAAAAATAAAATTGTTCTGCTCATAATGGCTTCTGAGAACATGCCTTGGCCAAACACTGATACAGTGCAATGTATCTCCATTCCTTTCAGGCTGTTTCAATAAGGACCAGGTGTACTTGGATGGCATCCTCCGAATCCTGAGATACAGGGAGTCCATTGATTTTCATCTCCTGACAGCCCTTGGAAAGGTGACTGAACTCATTATTCCCCAAGGGTACAGTTTTATCATTTCAGCAAGCCTTTCTGTAACAAGCTATGAGTCATTGTGCTTTGTTTTACTTTGATCTGGAATTCTCTGCTCTGTACAGCACCTTCAATTACACTGTGCAAGTTGCAAGTATTTTGAGGTCCTAAAAGTTTCTACCAGCTTGTCCTCATTCTTCACTTATCAGATTAAGTTTTTATGGTCATATTTCTCAGACTTTTTTCCCTTTATGGGGTACTACCTGACTTGCAGTACAACAGACTGCTCTGACCAAACAAGACAGGTACTAGATAAGGTGGTGGTCCTAGCAGAAAACAAAATAAATCATTTGACATTAATGCACCCCCCTTCCACCACAAAGAGTATTTCATCTCAAAATTCTCTCACTGATGGCAGGTGTTTTTAAAAACGAGGGGGTTTTCCCCCGGAATAATGGTATTTCTACATTCACAGAACATATTTTAGGTCCATTCTAACTGTCATGGCTTGTTTGTTCTCAAAATCATCCTAAGAAGTGCAGAAACTTTGTCACGCTTCCTGAACCAAATCCTTGGGTTGCTAGGCTTTCACAGTTCATAAAGCAGGGTTCATAGGAAGCACTCACATAAATAGGAATTCAAATTGACTTGAGTTTGAATTTAGTGCTGGTATACCAACATTTCTGCCTGCTTAGCAATCAATGGGTGATAAAGGGAAGTGGCTTATTATGATAGTGGGTTTTGGTCCACATTTAAGTTTTGCCTTTACTGTCAGAAACCTCGTTATTGATAAGCAAGAGCTATTTAGGCAACTGAACCAAGTTAGGAAGCTCTGAAAATAAAATCATACTGTCAAATAAGTCTGCAACTTTCTCCCTGAAATTTCCTTTTGCTTTAAACCTGCTTAACTCCACACAGCTTCTCCCTGCTAAACTACTGAACACACACTGTTCCTTTACTGCTTTATGCCAGTTTCTCTTCGGGGAGTCTGCAGTATTGTCAGGCCACTTCAGAAACATACTAAGTCATTCCTCATAAAATTACGGATTCCACTATGATCCACATTGCATGGCACCCACATTAAGGGTCTACAAGCAATGTATTTCTAGCAGTATGATAATTTATAAGTGCTTGACTTTATAACTTCTGAAGTCAAGGGATTTTAAAATGTATTCTGAATGTTTTTGCTGCAGACATCTGCAGTCAAAGTGGAAATTTGTGTATAAGAACAATGTCTGCTCTCAGCATCACAGATCAGCTGACGTCTGCAGAGACATCTCAACATCATCTAGTCCAACTTCCATGCTTAAGCAGTGTCAGCTAGAGCAGTTTGCCCTGGACTATGTCCATTTGGGCTTTGAATATCTCCACTGATGGTGACTCCACCATCCCTCTGTGTGGCCTGTGACAGTGTTTTTCCACCCACACTATACAAAAGCATTTTGTTTGACAGTTCAGATGGAATTTTGCTCATTTTAACTGGTGCCCATTGCCTCTTGCCCTGCCAGTGTGTGCTGGTGAGAAGAGCTCTGTTCCTGTGTCATCAGGTATTTATACACACTGACAAGATTCCTGTGAGCTTTCTTTTCTCCAGGCTGAACAGTTCCAGCTCTCTCAGCCTTTCCCCATAGGAGAGATGCTCCAATGCCTTAATCATCTTAGTGACCCTTCACTGGGCTCATTCCAATATCTCCATACATTCTCATGAAAGAGAGAAGTATAAAACTTGCACTGGGATCTAGCCTAGTGGTTTATCACCACTTTAAATGGGGGATTTATTTGGTTTTTTAGGGTGGAATAGGAGGATCAGGTTGTTCCAAAGGGAGTATTAAGCTTGGCTGGCACATCTTCCAGGTCCTGCCTTCCCGTTGCTTCTGACATTATTTACAGTGTAGAAGAGTGTGGTGTGGATACATGCAAGCTGTTAATCATACTTAGAAGTGACTAAGGAAAACACTTGAAACCTGAGAAAAGATGCTTCTTAAAAGGAGCAGTTTTAAAACTTCACAGGAAAGAATCAAATATGGGAAGCACTTCAAAATATTTATGTGGTAATCGCATGCAAACATTGCTGAAGAGAAATAGAATGCAGATAGTGGGTGCACTTGAGTATAACATAACTACCAGAGTTTGAAAAAGTAAGAGCAGCAAAATATCACCTTCTGCTGTGTTTCCCAAGAAACATGTGAGCACATTACAAAGAGCATAAGTAAGTCTGTTTTAGCCTCAGTCTTTTTTATCCAGTGCAGTGACTAATTACATGTGGTAAGAAAGACAACCTGTTTCCACAATAGAATGGGATTATGTTTTTCGTCTCCTCAGGATGTCAACTTTGGTCATTTTTTAGCAATTGCAAGGACTGGGGAAATGCATCCCGTTCACACCATACCTCATACTACAGATGCGTGTTTCTTGTTTGCAGCAGTAACAGAAACCTCTGAATGTAAATATGAGGGGGGAAGGATCCTTTTTCTTTCTTTAGGGAGGAAAAGAGGTAGAATTTAATTGCATATGGTGCAGTGTCTCCAGACTGAGAGGAGATGGTATGGTTTTGTATAGCTCCTCTGTATCCACTTCTAAATAAGTTAATTAGGTGTAATGCCACACAATCTTCAAACAGCAGTATTTTAATGACTTGAATAAGTCTGGGCTTGGGTCTGTGTTCATTTTCTTAATTGGGTGCATCTTGTCCTTGCAACTAGAAAAGCACACTTGTGTACTCAGATGCAAATTGATTCTCTTTGGGGACTTGATTCCAGTAATCATCACTGAGATATGCACCTGTGTCTATGGATCAGCTTTAGCAATCCGGATTACACTGTCCTGTCTTTCCAGAAAGCCCTTCCATGCCTCTTGCACATTGATGAATCCTTCATGTGCACTTTAATCACTGCTGAACAGAAACCATCACCTGCCAAGAGGGCAGGCTGCTTCCAGGGAACCCAGACTGTGCAGGGCTCAGCTCCTTATAAGAAACACGGGGCAAAAAGGTTCGAAGGAGCAGGCTCCACTCAAGCCACCTGGCACAAACCTCCTGGGAATAAATAGGACGTGCCAGTTAGTAAGCACAGCAAGGCTGGTGGGCTTTACCCGTGCATATGCTGCTGTCTGCAGGGTGCCCAGGACACACAGCTTGAAGACAAAGTGACAACCACACAAATTTCATCACACTGGACAGCTGCCCAAGGAGTCCTGCTCTGTGCTTCCATGGCAGCTTGTACCCAGCCAAAGCATTCATCCTTTCTGGACTATCATTCACAGCATCGTGAGCTGCTGTGTTTAGAAGTTCTAGCTTTTAGAATCATAAGACTATGAAGAGAAAAATATCAATTTTGCTTAGGAAAAAAAGGTATCGGGCCCTCTAATAGCTAGAATATGTTTGAGAGTTTGGCACCAATACCCAGAAGGCTCTGATGCCATGAGGCAAATCCAGTCTCCACCCTGCTATTGAATGGGGAAAACAGAAAAACTAAAATTGGGATGCTTAGGTATTGTTCATGCTGTAGTTAGTTACTAGAGGTGTATTTTAATTTAGCTTTGCATAAGCACATTTACTAGTGAAAATGAAACAGCAGAGTTCAGATTAGCTGGCACCATGCATTTCCCAAAGTCTGCTTCCTGTGCCATGCCTGTCCTGCACTCTCTTTCTAGTTCCTTAGTCTTTTGCACAGTATTTTTTCCATTCTCATGTAAATCTTCCTGCTTTGTTGAGAAGACATTCCAGGACTCACATGTGCACCATCCTTTCTCTCTCATTCCTGCAGCTGCTGTAGATGATTCTCATTCATATTCCTACAAGTCTGTTTATTGATTAAATCAAAAGCAGAATCAGGAATTATGAAGGCATTTGCTAAAATTACATTTTTTTTGCATCTTCCACTGAAGCAGACAGTTGCTCATGTTTTCAAAGGGTTCTCCAAGATTTTAAATTCCCCTGCTCTGAAATATTTTCTCATTTACAGGAGAGAATTTATAGCAGCAGCAGAGAAGCAACAGGACTGTACTGCTAAACTGACCCATGTCCTTCCTTACAGATCTCGTACGAGGATGTGGATCGCCTGAAAGGATTAGCTGTGATTGAGAACATGAGGGTGCCACACTTTTTGCAAGACCATGCCCGGTACATGGAACACTTGAAAAAGATCATGGAAGTCAATGAGCTGACTGATGAGGAGCTCCAGGATCTCATAAATTAACAGTGTTTGACCACCATTCACTTACTGTGTGAGGATGTAGAACTGGACTTCCCAGAGTTTGAAAAAAGGGACTTATGAGGGATGGGAGGGAAGAGTGGCCAGAATATGTGGAATTCAGAAAAAGCCCCTTTATGTCCTTTTGCATTGTGATTGTATACTGATTATTTTTTAAAGGGATTGTGCATTTTTGTAAAATTTGGCTTAGAAATTCCTCTGCAGTAATCTGTCCAATCATCTACTCTGTTTTGTATGCTTGGTATAGTGCTTGGTGCTGTCTCTTGTAATATATTGCCTTTTCCCACCCAGGTTTAGAGGTGGAAGAAAGGAGAAAGGGGAGAAATCCCTCCTTAGTTCACTTTTGTTTGCCTTATCTTTGGTCATAGCTGTCATGGTTCATAGCAATAGAACTGCTGTAGATTATGCTGCATTGCTGTCTGCATAACTTTCCCATTTAGTCATCATTGCAATGAAAACAGAAAGTTTAAAAACAGTGCACAGAAGCAGGTCTTTGTGCCACAGGATCAAAGTGCATAACGTTACAAAAAATTTCAGGTTTTTTTTTAAGGAGGGAATTAGCATTTTAAAAAAGAAAGAAAGGATAGGTATTGCTGTTTTAATGACTGTAAGCGGGCAGCAAAGCTCTCCCCTTCATTCCCTCAAAAAGTTACACTGTTCCACATCTTTATGTGTCTAGTACGTGTTTCAGGAAGCTGAGTTCTGGAAAGGGCCTCCCTCCTTTGAGAACAAGCATAGCATGCCCAGGAAATTCAACATGGCAGTGTTTTGGAAGAAGGATCGAGCAAAACTGTGATTTCATGACCTATGGTTCTAAATAATTTCAGGAACACAGGGCCACAATCCAGCACAGCAGGCAACACCTGCTTCTTCGTTGGGTCACCTGAGCCTACAGAGGATCAGGTCACATTTTTGAGCAGTACCCCTACACTACAGCAAGCTTGAGCTTGCACAGCTCGTTTCAGAAACAAGATGTGACTGGGGGAGAGAAGATGACTCTCAAGTGCCCTATTCCTGTGTTCCAACAGAAGTGCTGCACCACTCTGAAGCAACTTTACCTCTGTTTTAACTGCTGGTGCTATATCCAGGACCAAGGAGAGAAAGCTCCTTACAGCAAAGAGCTTTCTCTAGTCACATGATGAATAACTTAGATGATGCAGGAGGACTTACTACATAAACTACATTTTCTGATTCTGGATTGTTATGGCATTGTTGAGGCAAAGAATATAAGTATTCTGACAAAGGGTTTTGTTTTAGTAGACAGCATTTTACAAGGGCTTCCCGGGAAGCAGCTGAGGTCGGAGAGGCTGGGCAGGAACTAGTGGGAGCCTTGGACAGGGCTTCTGCCCTTCCTTACCCTGCTGCTTTTTCCCACTGGTAACAGGTCTGGCATGAGATAAGATGAATAGATGGAGCCAAGGTTTCCTCCATGCCACATTTGCATGGACCTTAGCCACAGTATCCTTCCCCTGCCCTTATCCTGTTCTGTAATGAAGCAAATGGAAGAACTCCCACCTTGTTTTACACCCAGGACATTACCAGACATTACAGTAAAATCTTGAGAACACACTTTCTGATCCACAGGAAAATCTGTGAGGAAAATCTGCTGTTTGGCTAAAAGGTCTGAAGGTTTATGAATAATGCCATAAAAGCAGCTGCCTTTCAGATACTATTGCAGATTTTTTGCAGTGGCTGGCTGACTGCTACAAAAAAGAAAATGCATTCAACAAGCATAAATTTACTAAATTTAGTTATTTTCAAGGCAGGGACTGAGAACTGCTTGCAGCAGCCTTAATTTTGTGTTGTCAGTATTGTTCAGGAGCTGAAAGCCTTTCAGCCTCTGCTGTTTTCTCTCCTTCCCTCCCTCCTTCAGGCTGTCTAGTTTGATCACTGGTGACTTTGCCTGCCCAGCTTTGTTTTAGAGCTGTGCAGAGCAGACACGGTGTTGCAGCAGCCTGACAGGAACCATTTGCAGTCAGTCACGCACACACGTGCTCCAGGTTTTGGCTCCTTTGCCAGAAACAGCAAGAAAGCCACATGTGACTGAAGTCAAGCCAAGGATTACAGTCAAAAGCTGTCTGTGGAGTAAACTGGGCAGAGATCCTTTGAGCTACACCATGGAAAAATCTGGCTCACTTTGCTGACCCTGGGGTATGCAAAAAGGACAGTCCTTTAAGAAAGGAACAATTTTGAACTGATTTTATTCTGACAGGAGAGATCCCTGCCTTTCTTCCATAAGCAAATTGGTTTTTTCCTCCTCCTGCAGTAGTAGCATCTTATAATCTAAGTGCATGTGCATAATGTGTCCTCAAAACCAGAAGGCTGTGCTAGTCACTCTCTTTTGCCATGAAATGTTATGTCTACAGGCCTGACTCCTTTACCACTCTGTAGCCCTAAACACTACTACAGGCCTTTTTGCTTTACTTGAAGACCTGCATCACCTTTTTTGCAAAGCAGTAGGTGCCATGAAACTTCCATTCTTCATTATTCTAGAAACAGATTTGCCTGGTGCAAAGTTTGGAGTCTGGAAGTGGTGGGTATCAATATGTAGCAACAGGCGAAGCTGTCAGCTTCTGGTTTTGGCATCAGACCTGTCATTCCTCCTTTGTAAAATTGTTTCAAATTTGGAAGTGTAGCTTTTGTAAATTTTCCTGAATTTTTGTTTTTCACTGTGAAGAGGCTGGTTACTGAGTTGTGATACTGAAGTTCTGTGCTAGAGTGTGTGAACAGCAGTGGTGAGCAGCAGTGAGCTCACGTCACTGCACAGTTTCATGGTGTCAGTGCTGTGTTGGCAGCCTGACCTGGCTGTCTGGCTTGGTTGCTTTGCTGTGTATCTATGTCTTGCTATGTTATTCCTATACAGAAACCTGGTCAGCATTGCAAAAGCCTCCCCGTTTCACCAGACCAATTTTGAAAGGCATTTTATACAACTTTTACAAATAAAGACAAAATAATGACAGAGATGAGAGTCCTGAAGTGTTACTGGTGGTGTGTGAGAGTGTTACTCTCTCCAATGGCCTCGGCTCCACTGCAACTTGGACATCCTATGTTGTGTATGGAACGGGTGCCTCTGTTTTCAAAAACATCACTTAGAGTTGGAGTCACGAAGGGTCTGTTGAAGTCCTACACGGGGTATGGTGCTCCCTGCTTAGTCCGAAGGCCTGGCTGCTCATGAGGAAATTATCCTCCTTTTTTCTAGGATATGGTCTGAGGCAGTGTTGGAACCTCTTTGCTGTGACGCAATTCTCAGCACCATCCATGCAGGAAATGGCAACTCCAAATGTTCCACTTGAACACTTTGATCCACCCCCCAAACCCCCCTTCCCGTGCTGCTTCCTTCCAGCACTCCCTGTCCCCTCTCACATTATAAAATTGCTTACTTATCTCCAGGGAGTCCTGTCGTCTCCTTATGGCTCAGCTCCCTCATGTATAAGTAAGGATAACATTTAAGGGTTGCAAGTTCTTTTTAATGGAAATATTTTAAAAGTCAGTTGCTGATTTGCCTGGCAAGACTGCTAAGTATTATCACACCATATTCCCCTTCCCTTGCTAGAGGGTTTGGAAAACATGGCCTGAAATCTATTTCCTTCATAGGCTCCCAAACCACCACTGTTCTCCCTTGCCCCGTGCATCCCAGATACACCTTCTACAGCACCAGCAGGGTGAAACACAACACTCTCCCATCACTGGGCAGGTGTATTTCAATACTGAATAAATCTCACATTTGTTACAGGTGATCTGCAGGACTAATGCAACTCTGAAAGCTTTTTTGCAGCACTCAAGTGCCAGGCTGGTGAAGCTGCATGCCCTGCCAGCAGTTTGAGAAGCAACTTAAGCACCAAGGTTCTCTGAAAGGAGGGAAAGATAGAAATCATTTATGCTGGAAACCAGGATGGAAATCTGGCAACCCATGAGTCAGAGTGGACTTTGAGAGAGACCCTGTCTAAGCCAAGAGAAAGGCAAAAGGAAACAGCTGGAGCAATTGTTTGGGTTTTTTGGGGGTTTTTAAAATTATTTATTTATTTTGTTGATTTGTTCAGTTTGGTTTTTTTAAGGGACTAGTCATTTAAAGTGTCTTATTTTCACAATACATTGATTACAAAATTAAGTTAGAGGGGTTTTTTCAGTATGCAGTTTAAAATGAGTTTGTCTATCTTTAAGATATAGAAGGGAGAATCTACTTTGGCTTTGCTGAACAATTACAGAGATCTCATAGTCTATATTAGATTAAATCCAAAAAATCTGGATATTGAATTTTAAACTCATTCATTGTGATTCAATTACAAAAAGATGTCATCAGGATTACCTTTCAAGGTGTAGCCTTACCCTTCCCATTAAAATTGTCTAAATTAATTTTTTGTGCTGCTGCTGAAATATTTTTTATCTTCCCCAAGCAGACAGTGTCTCTAAGACACTTTGAGCGTCTTTTCCTGAAGTGTCTATGGACATGCAGGGTGAAGTACGGCATTATTTCACCTCTTCAGATAGTGAAGAAACTCAGGCTGAAGTTAGAACTGCACTGGCCACAGTGTGAAGAAGAGCAGAGCAGGGGTAGAGACCACACAGATAGGGTTTTCATGAGTGAGTAGGGTCGTGTTTTATAGACACGGTTTTGAAATTAAAAAATTCCTGAAAAAAATTCCTGAAAAAATGAGTAGTGAGAGAAACACAGATGGTGGCACAGGAGGGGCTGGCATGAGGCCACAGTACTCCTGCCATCCCACAGGGTCAGAGTGGGGTGGACACCTCCCACAGGGACCTTCTCCACTGGATCTGTGTGATTCCACTGCACAGCTACTCCAATACAGCAGAGCTGGGCTCATGTCCAGGTCCTGTCCCAGCAGTGCCCTGAAAATGACACTTGGAGGGTCTCACATTTATACTTTAGGGCACAGTTTCCATCCCATGCCGCATTCCAAGCAAGACACCTGTCAGGCTGTTTCCTCCAGCTTCCTGACTTATTTCTCCTGTTTGACTTTTGTCCTGGTCTCTAGCACTCATCCTTCAGGCTGCTTTTTTTTAATCCTAGTCCTTCACATTCCTTTTTATCTAAGGAATATATTCACTACCATATCACGCATCTCTGAGCCTAGAAAGTAAGTAAATTCACTCCCACTCACCAAAAAATCCACACGTGATTTGTGAGTCAACTTCTTCCTCTCCTTCTGGCAGTATTTTAAAGCCAAGGTCTGCAGTATTTTTGATCTTCCTTGACAGCTTTCAGAAGCTTTTCCAGGTATTGGCAAGTTATGTCACCAGACACACAGGACCATGTGGAGAAGCCTCCAGCAGTGATTCACTTCTGCATCTGTTGTCTCATCTCCATCCTTCCCTATTTCCCATCCCCTCTACCCCACACTCCTCCAGCTCCTGGCACCCTTGGTCAGACATTTCTCCACCCTTCTCCTTAGGACCCTCCATGCTGCAGGTATGTCCTAGACAGGCATAACTTTGAGGAGCCCCCATGCCATTCCTGCCTGTCTGTTGTCATGCTCACGCTATCCCCACGCTCCCCATGTGTTTGTAACCTTTCACACATCCCTTCCACCCTGCTCCACAATTCTTTGAGGCTTCTGCACAGGTCCCAGCTGTGGTGAGGGCAAAATAAATCCTTTTCCTTGTGTTTTGAAGTGAAAAAGGGGCTTTAGTGTGGCTCTGGTCACAGGTTTCCAATTTGAAGCCGTGCTGGTTACATCACAACTTTCCTGCTGCAGACAGAAAGGACCAACGATGGGGAAACAAGCCTGCTGGGACAGGCACGTTTCTAAGCATAAAGCAAAATATGATGCTACAAGAGGTGTACTACTCTCCCTGTCCCAGAGGTTACCAACAGAGAAAAGCACAGTGTGCATCAGCTGGCAAGTACTGCCACCCTTTGGGTCTCTACATAGGCGTCCATACATCTCCCCAGGGCAGGGCAGAAGGTAAGGAGCAAATATAGCACAAGTGCTCCTCCTCCAGCACCTTCGTGACCCAAGGGAGCACTTGGGTGGATAAGGACAGGGTGAAAAGTCCCTTTAAAGCTGCTGGGGAAACCTCACATGCAAGGAGAAGCATGATCACAAAAATGCTCGGTAAAAGGAGCAATAGTCCTACAGTTGAAGCCATCAGGTTAAGGTTTCCCCAAAGGAGGGTGTGCAAGAGTAGTACTGAGGCACCCAGCCAGGCACATATGTGAGTGATCTTTGTGGGAGCCTGCTAACTTCAGGCAATAAGAAAAGGGGAGGTAAAGTGACCACCCAGTTGTAAGGCAGCCTCTCTTGTCTACAGAGTGACAAGGGATAAAGGAGGTTTGAAGAAGGAAGGGCTTCCCTGAAGGCCACTCCCTAAAAAGTGGTGGAAAAAGGCTCTGAGAGCCTGGTGCTCCTTGTGTTTTCATATAAAGTCTGAGCAGTGTTGCAGTTCTGGTCTGTGCACATTCCATTTTTTTTTCTTTTTAAATGAGGCCTTTCACACAGTTGATAAGGACACATTAGGACATCTCTCAGGCTGGGAACATCTCATCATCCAGGGTTATGAGATGGCCAGAAGGATGGGTCAGCAAAGGGTCATCCAGCAACATATTTCCTAAGTGTATACATAACCTATAGGTATTTTAGAGTAAATCCTTTTAGCTACTTCGATTTTACAAAGGAGCTTTTTTACTTCCAGATATGGAGGTAAAAATTACTTAAGGCTTAGAAACCTAAAAAACAGGTAAGCATACAAGGGCTCTGTCTGCAATCGTGGTTATGTCCCGCTCTGTGGAATGTGAGATACAACCCAGAACTGCTGAGTGGTGACAGTGAGAGCTGTGCAGTCTGCTGGCATGGCTCTCTAGTCACCCTGAGAGCAGCCAACTCACAGAAACCCACTGCTGCATCTCTTCTGGGGATGAAAAAAGCTGCTGCAAGCTGTTTCCCACAAAAGCCCTGATTCACAGTCAGTGTGACTCCTCACATGGGGGAGAACTTCGCATTTTGCTTAGGAAAAACAAAGAACATAAGCATCCTATAAAGTTTTTCCCATCTAGAAACTCTGTACAAAAATGTGAAAGTCAGAGGCCAGGAAATGTCTGTATGCCTTTGTCTTGCTTCCTGCAACTAAGGAAAAGCTCATAACTTAAATATGGGACATTTCCACCTAATTTCTGAGTGCTTAGATTTATGACCTGACATGCTCCCAGGGAACAGCTGCTGCTGTCCCAGGAGCTGTGCTTCCCATGGCATCTGGTTCCTGCCTGGGCCAGCATGCTCCTTCAAGACACCAGTTTTAAAGCCAAAAAACAACTCAATCTCAGAAGGTGGCATTTAGATGTCTAGGAAAACCTTGAAGTCCCCCGGACTGACCCTTTTCTGTCATTTTCTAGGAATGCTGAGCACCAACCCCCATGAGGGCTCAAGAGTGCCAAGACCAAGGCTGATTAGCTTGTACAGTCAAGCCTCCATCCCTGCCTGCTGCATCAGGGTTTATCTACTGCTGCCACAACATGGCTCTTGAAAGTTCCTTTCCAGGACAGTAATTTACTTGTGTTTACCCCTCAGAGGTTTTTAGCAACTCTCCAAACTCTCCTATATCATGCCTCCTATTTTTTAGATGGCTTGTAACACTGCAGTGCAACAACAGTGCAAAGCCAAGTGACCAAATAGACATTTGCCAAGGAAGTTCTTTGAAAAAGCCCACAGGACAAAGTACAAGCTTTTCCATGAAGCAAATGGGTCAGAGCAAATAGGAAAGGAGAATAATTTGGCTGAGAATAATTTAAAAGCTTTCATTGTGAGGAGCAAAGAGGACAAACACTAGACACGGCCCCCTCAGCCTTGGTGAACCAGGTGCTGCTTTAAGCTTTTTCCAGAAGTTGCTGAAAGGTAGAAACTCAAATGTGTCCTTCCAGGAGCTGCCTCTCCTGCCAAGAGAAGTGAGCTCCCTGCAGAAGCCACCACTGTGAGGTCTCACCAACCACCGCCACGGCAGGGACCATGTGCTGTGCATCAGCTGTCACCGTGTCCTGGCAGGGGAAGTCTGAGGCTGGCATGTGTCAGCAGGACACAAGAGGCAGCACTTTGTTGTAAGGAAGTGGCCAAAGCTCCATGTAGACTGGGCAGGGAAAAGCTCCAACAACCTTCACTCTGCACAGGTGAGATAAATGGCCTTACAAAAAATTAAACCTGGACCAAATCAGTCTGTAGACATTGGTGACATTACTAATGAAGCAGGACCCCGCCTCACAAAATTTGGGCTCCTGAGGGGATCCCAAGATGTGTAAGGTGTATCCGGCCTTCTGTAAGAAAGGCTCACTGCTTCTCTACCTCCTCCTTAGCTGCTGCCTTCCTTAGCACTACCCGGGCAATAAAACTCCAGCAAGCTGGGCCAGCAGAGCTTCCAATAGGAGCATCTTGAAATAAAATTGCTATTTATGTTTGCTCCCACAGGCGCAGGAGGAACACAACCACCACTTCATCTGAACAACCACAGCATGACAGATGTTCTCGGGAACTCCAAAATCCATCAGATCACAACCACCTCATCCTCCTACAAGGATGTCACAAAAAGCAAACAAAGCAAGCTTTTTAAAACCAGTGAGACCACAGTGAGGCACTGCTGATTGCCAACATGAAATAACCAGACACATACCTCATACAGATACTCCATGCAAAGCAGAATTCCACCTGTAGGTATCCAACTCCTTCATCTTCCTCCCATCTTATCCCAAGGCATATTTTTATCCACTCAGTAATCACCTTTCCAGAGCTCTCCACTGAGCTGAGGAACCTCTGTGCTGCAGACCAGCCTCATTAACGTTCCCTACAGCTCACACATGGGTTATGAAGGAAGCTCAGCTCATTTCCCACACCAGGAGCTCCTGTAAACACAAAACTCATCAACCAAAGCCAGGGCCCCTGCTACACCTGTGAGCACTATCACCTGCACAGGAGGCTGCAGGTGCTTCTCTAGGCTTTGATGCCTTTGCACTTATTTACACCTGCAGCAGAATAAATGGAATCTGGCCTTTCCAAGTTTTATTTCTAGTGCTATAAAATAATTTCAGCCTCCAAACATATTTATAGCAGGGAAATGCTAGCTGGTACAAGAGAGTCAGTGTGTTCTTGGGAATTTTACTGCCTCTCACTTCACGTAATATTCATTTGACTAAGGCAACTATATTGCATCTTTGCCTATATTTTGCAGTTATCCAGTGAGAGTTTCTTGGGGAATCTGGTGGTGCTCAAATTAAAAGAGGGCAGCAAAGTTGTGCCTGATTGAAAATTGCAAAGCTGCAGCAAGGATCCAGAATGAAAGCTGGAGCCAAGGTCTTCTGCTAGTTTCTTTAATGACCAGAGATAAATACCTGCACCTCCTACTTTCAACAGGCAACACTGAACAACTAAAGATACATTTTTGTTCTGATGCTCTGAGTTCTTAGGCATTCACTTAACTTCTTGAAACATCCATGAAATCTCTCTCAGTCTGAGAGTCACACCCAGGCTATGCCACCTTTTTCTGGGTTTAGTTTTGCATATAGACAGAAAAGCTATTCCACTGTGTGTGTTTGTATGAGAATTTATTTAGTTGTTGAGAAGTTAGTTATTAGTGAGTCGTTAGAAATGGCATCTCAGAAGTTAAAGTAATAAAAGTACTGCAAGAATATGACACTGTTTTGCTCTAAAACCCTCAGTTAGAACATCTCCTTTGGTGTGGCATCGTTGTCAAGAGCAGAGAGTCATGCCAGAGAACTTTCCAATCAGCAGCAAAATGTGTGGTCATCTGCAGCCCAGAGCAGCAGGTGCTGGGTGAGTGGGCAGCTCAGTGCCTTTCACACTCAACTGATTTCTTTTGCAGATGCTGAATTGCTTTTCCCAGTCCTGATATGTTTCCCTTCTAGGTCACTGGTTATTAATTGCTGCATGAAAAAACTCATGTAGGTGGCAAATTCAGTGCTCCATTCCCGGCACTGCTGTGGCAGGGTGCTGACTGAAGTGCCTCCACCCAGGACATACAGAACCCAAACCTCCTTGGAAGCAGCCCCCATCCCTGCCATATGCACGACGACCACAAGCTGTATTTAGACCTCCTGTTGTGGTGAGTGAACCAGGCTGTTGCAGCAACAAGGTTCAGCAAAGGGATGCATAACTGGCCTGGTCTGCCAGAGGGGGAAACTGAAACACCCTAAAAACGTCAATGGGCAGAGGTTGGTGCATCATGGGGGTCAGCCCCTGCAGTGATCACATGAATATGGGCTCATCTATACACCTCAGTGATACATGGCCCGTTTCTCCCCAATGCAGAGTCCTGCTCAGAACACCGACTCCTAGACAAAGACCCATGGCTACATCTCCTCACTGATGCCAGCTGCAGGGCCAGAGGACAAGGGCTGTTCCTGTGAGATCCCCAAAAGGAAGAAGGCAAAGAGCACTGGAGAAGTGGACCTGGCTATGCAGAGGGACAAGCTGGTGGTTTCCTCGCTCCTGAAGACTGTTGTGTGGGAAGAAAACCCAACACTGCATGTTGCACCAAACAAAAAGACAAAGCTAAGCTCCAGGAAGCTAATCTGGGGCAAAATGACCCTGCCAGGAGCATAAGGAAGGAGGAAGGAAAGGATGAGGGGTGCCTAAATGGGGCTGCAGAGGAACAGTGTCTCTCCAGGCTGGGGCAGAGGGACCACTCAGGTCTCCCTGCAGGTCACATAGGGACCAGCTCTGGCAGCTTTTGCAAGTGTTGAATGTCATTTGCAACTTGCCAAAAATTTCCACCGTGTCTCTGTTTTCGGGACGTCTCTTATTACCTCCATTTACAAAGAGGCAAAGCAAAATAACCATCACCTCTCCCTCCCCGTCACAGTAAAACCCTGCTCAGCTGCAATTTAGCAACGATCCTGTACAGTATTAAAAGTACACTTTATTTTCTGTACAATTCTCATCCGAATCTCCAGGTGTGGAAATGTCCACTGTGTCCCCAGAAAAAGTTGCAGATTGTTCTGCTGCCATGAGACTCTGTTCAGAGCTGTCCAGGAGGGGCACAAAGCCAGGACCACCAAAATCAAGTGCTGATGCTTTCTAGGTGCAGGGAGGAGAGCAGGAAGGAGGGAGAGGGGAAGGCAGTCCTGCTCTGCCATGGAGTCGTGAGCAACCAGAGCCTTCCCTGGGTGGCAGAAGAGGCACCCTCAAGTTCACGTCATCGTTCGTGCTTAGTGTGGGAGTCGTTGCGCTCGACCGTCACCCCGTTCCCATTCCGCGTCACCTCCTTCCTGTTCCAGTCCTTTTCCAGGTAAAATTCAGCCAGCACGGGGCAGTGGTCTGAAGCGACCCCACCCCAGGACCAGTTATCGGGGATCCATGGGTTTGTAAGCCCTTCTCGCACAACAGCCCAGTGGCCTGCATCAAAGAGAATCACAGGGAAAACGTTAAGTGATATTGCCCAAAGTGGACATATTCCACCAACCACAACCTCACTCAAGCAACCCTACCTGTGAAAACCTTTTTCAAGCTCCGACTGATCCAGATGTTATCCAGCGACTTGGACCCTTGTGGGTTCTTTGTGCTGATGTTGGTGAAGGTGCTGGAAGGGACCAGGTGGTGGAACTTCTCCTTCCTCAGGATGTCATGGTCGCTGCTGTCTGGGGCCTGGTTAAAATCTCCAAGGATTATTACATCTTTTTCTCCTATGAAACAGGAAAAATAGAAAAGAATGGGAGGATTGGACATATATCACTCAAGAGGATAAATGGAAGGAGAAAAAATAAAAATTCTAATAACAAAAGTGATTGTACTCTGAACTCCTGAAAGAAATGTTGTTTAAAGCCTTTCTCACTGACTATTTACTCATGGCTATTCTCTTCATGACAATAAAACCAGCCAGTACACGTTTGATGCTTGTTTTAAATATAATCTCATTTACAATGATATTTAAAATTATATTTCATAGAAAACGCTGAGTTGGAAGGGACTCATAAGGATCATCGAATCCCAACTCCTGGCCCTGCCCAGGACACCCCAAGAGTCACACCATGTGCTTGAGAGCGTTGTCCAGACACTTCTTGAACTCTGTCAGGCTTGGTGCTGTGACCACTTCCCTGGGGAGTTGTTCCAGTGCCCCACCACCCTCTAGGTGAGGAACCTTTTCCTGATATTCAGCCTAAACTTCCTCTGAACTCAGTTTCAGGTCATTCTCTCAGATCCTGTCACTGGGCACAAAAATGAAGAGATCAGTACCTGCCCCTGCTCTTCCCCTTCTGAGGATGTTGAAGATCACAATGAGGTCTCCTCTCAGTCTTCTCCAGGCTAAACAGATCAAGTGACCTCAGCTGCTCCTCGTATGGCTTCCCCTCCAGACCCTTCACCACCTTCATTGCTCTCCTTTGGATGCTCTCTAACAGCTTAATATCTTTTTTATATTGTGGGACCCAAAACTTCCCCCAGCACTCAGGGTGAGGCCGCCCCAGTGCAGAGCAGAGCGGGACAATCCCCTCCCTTGCCCGGCTGGCGATGCTGTGCCTGATGCCCCCCGGGACACAGCTGGCCCTCCTGGCTGCCAGGGCACTGCTGACTCATATTCAACTTGTCATTGACCAGGACCCCCAGGTCCTTTTCCATGGCACTGCTTTCCAGCATCTCATTCCCCAGTCTGTACACACAACCAGGACTGCCCCATCCCAGGTGCAGGATTTGGTACTTGCCCTTGTTAAACTTCATATGGTTGGTAATTTTCCATCTCTCTAATCTGTCGAGGTCTCTCTGCAGGACCTGTCTGTCCTCAAGGGAGTTGACAGCTCTCCACAATTTAGTGTTGTCTTCCAGCTTACTTAGGATTGCTTCAAGTCCCATGTCCAAGTCATTACTGAAGACATTGAAGAGAACTGGGTCAAGGATGGAGCCCTCCAGAACCCACTAGTGATGGGATGCCAAACTGATGTCACCCCATTTACTGTAATTTTTTGTGCGTGTTCTGTGAGCTGTTACATGGTTACAGGTATCATCACATTACATGGTTATCCAGCTGTGTGCTGGGCATTTTCTCCAGAAGGATGATGTGACAGACAGTATCAAAAGCTTTAGTAATGTCCGAATATTGGTGTCTTTTCCTTGCTATTCCCTAATAGCAACAAACTTAAAGACAAGCAGTTGTAGTCTCAGAGGTTTTTAGAAATCTGTGCCTTTGTAATTTTTTTTCTCATTTTTTTTTCTAAAAGAAGCACCTATTGGCTTTAACTTATCCTGACTTTTTAAAATCATTTTCTTTAAGTCAAGGATACTTTTGTGAGGAATCCAGGAAGACGCAGCCTCATGCTGGTATATACCACAGTCCCAAAAGTGCAGTGCCCATTCTAACCTCTGCATTTAAGAAATCCCAAGCAACAGGACCAAGGAGCAGTCTGCAAGCCTGATGGCAAAAGATGAGTTGAGAAACCACACAGACACTCCCTGACTACAGCAACTTTCTTTTGCCTGGCTGACTGAAGGGATACTGCTCAACTTGGAACAGAAAATTATTTCAGTTAAATTTTTTTCCAATCCCAGTGAGTGACAACGGACCCTAATTTTATATCCACAATGTGTGCTCTCCTAGCCCCATGGATGCAGACATCCCAACTGTGCCCTGGGATAAGAGGACAAAGCACATGCCTCAGCGCCCATCTCTAACCACTGCCAGAAATGTCTGAGAAGACAACAGAAGAATGCTGACAGCTGACCAGAGATGCTGCCATGTCACTATTTGGCACAGGAGAAGGAGAAGGATGCTGAAAGGAGGCACAAATGCACAAAAAAATCATCCCAAAGCTTGACTTCTGAGAAGAGAACTATGAAGAGCCTATAAGCTTTTTCTTTCCTGGGACTGAAGTGTGAGAAGGGATGGGGTGGAGAGACTTTCTCTACCATACTTAGTGCTCTGGATAATCTCCTCGGTTTTTGTTGTTGCTGTAGAAGTCACTATCCAGGAGAGGGAGCACAAGCTCAACAAAATCTATTCCACTCGTGTCTTGCACTGCAAGAAAGATGAATTGGGAAAGAGCAAGACAGCAAGCAAGACTGATGGCATATGACTTACAAATACTTCAAAACATGCTGCTTGCTAATGCAGAGGGTCAACGAATAGTTAGTGAGATTATTTTTAGTCTCTCTACCCTTTGCAAGTCTCAAGTCATATTGTAAATAACATGAAGTTTAAATATATTATTCTATCAAGCATTCATGACAGCAGTCCTCCCACCTTTGAAAGAGAAAAAAACTCCCACCTGAATCTGAACCTGAGTTATTTTAAGCTCCATCAGAACCCAAAAGAAAAATCAGTCCTTGTCCAATTGGATGACTGTGCTTGCTGTGAGCTGGTGTTCTGTATGCATCTCATGACAAAGATTTCTTGCAAGATCTCTTGCTTGGCAGGACCAGGAAGCCTGAAATGTAACTTTGATCCTTCAGTGCTAACACTTGCTTAATGGCCCAGGCAGCACTCAGCTCCTTCCATGCTTTCAACTCCACACTATATAGGAAAAGGCCATTACAGAAACCTCTGGAACACTTCCTTGGTGTTTAAAAACGACAGAGAGGCCGGGATCTTAACAGCAGTATCTTGATTATACACAAAATATATTCTATTTTATCCTCAACTACTCATGCTGCTTTTAGCAAATCCTCAACTATCTCCTTTACATGAAAAATCTATGAAAAAACCCCGCCATACTTGCAAGTGAAAATTTTAACTGACTGTTCCGTTCTGGACACTTTAGAAATAGCAGAGGATAAAATACCCAGCACTTGGATGCATGCTTGGAAAGAGGTAAGAAGTCAGCCTGCAGCTGACTGCCCAGGGAGGGAATCACTATATTCTTCACCCATTTAAACTTCTGCATGCAGAATAACTAAGCATAAAATCATAACAAAGCATAAAGTTGACACAATCGGCTGGAGCACGGTAAAGAAGCTGAAACCAAATTTGCCATTGGGGAGAGAAAGGAGTGCTTTTGGTTCCACTCTGACTGGAGTTTCTGGGGCTCCTCAGACTGCAGAAGAGTGGGGAATACATCAGGCAGTCCTGTGCTAAGCAAGGAAGAGCAAGCAACCAGTTTTCTAGACAATCACTGACTTCATTTCCCCTTGTCCTGGCTCACTCTCAGCCCTGCTCTTACCTCTGCCAGCTCCTGCAACAACAACAGCATGCACGCCAGCACTGCAGTTTTGTGTCTTGTCTGCCTCCCAAGACCCTGACAGACATCCAGCCGTGAGAGGGAAGGAAGTGAACCCGCCTGGATCCTCCCGAGTGCATGGAGACTCTAACTGGACACCCCTGGGTCTCTCAGCAGAGGCAGGGAGCAGAGCTACCCACAGCAGCTGCAGCTCTCAGGGGTCTCCTAGATGAGCCCCAGTGGCTCTCAGCCACACTTAGCAAAAGTTCTGGAAGAAATCATGCCCTTGCTCATAATAAGGGGTGATATCTGATCAAAAACTGCAATCATGATGCCCACAGTTACAATCAGATGGAGAGAAAAACAGAAAAATGAAGACAATGCTACTGGTGCTGTGCTGTGATTTTCCTCTTTTGGAGGAAATGAGTTTAAGACTGGCAGGGCTTGATTCTCCTGCTCCTCGGGAGCCAAAGGCTCCTCAGCTGATGCAATCTGGTCCTCCTTCTCCTCTAACAGACAGAGCAGCAGGAGCTCTCTTACTGACCAATCTGCTGCAAAGGTCCCTGACACAGACTGTACTGCCCACAAGGACCCAGAGCCTCCATCTGTTGGGACGTGGTGGCATAAAGCCCACAGCAGCCAGGCACGTGTCCCGTTCATGACCTCTCAGCGGTGCTCCCACACACATTCACACCCCTCTGGGCCCGAAGCAACCATGCCCTTGTCAACAGAGAACTCCTCAGGTGACACAAAAAGTCTGGTCTGTCTGCAAATGCATCTTCAAATTCACTGAAGCACCAGCGAATTTTGGCAGTGCCTGCGGATGGCTCTTGGCCAGCAAAGCAAAGCAGAGCCTTAACTCAGCCCTGTGCCGCAGTGGCTGAGCTCTGGTGTGCCAAGGCAATCAGCTGAGGGACTGACAGTGCCTGCAGAAAGTCTGCAATGTTGAAATCTGCCTCTCTGCAGGAACCGGGAAACCCTCCTTTGCTTCATGGCAGGCCAAGGGGACATCTGTAGGACACACTCCCTGATTTTCCCATGCCCTGGGTGATTTCCCTCACAAATCAAACAGACTCTTAAATGTCCAAATCATTCCTGGACAGAGCGGCACACATGTGATGAGAAGGATGTGATGTTACATTGTTTGCTAAGAGGCTCCCTCACTGCTTCTCAGTCATCTTGTAAGCCCAGTGACTGATGCATGGATAACACATGGAATATGGCCAAGCCACGTGGGAGAAGATATCACAAAATCGTGGAATGGTCTGGGCTGGAAGGGACCTTTAAAGATCACCTAGTTCAAACCCCCCTGCCATGGGCAGGAACACTTTCCACTAGACCAGGTCACTCAAAGCCCGATCCAACTTGGCCTTGAACACTGCAAGGGATGGAGCATCCACGGCTGCTCTGGGCAACCTGTACCAGTGCTTCACCCCCCTCACAATAAAGAATTTCTTCCTAATATCTAATCTAAACCTACCCTCTTCCAGTTTAAGGCCATTCCCCCTTGTTCCATCACTACATGTCCCTGTAAAAAGTCCCTCTTCAGCTCTCTTGTAGGCCCCCTTCAGGTACGAGAAGACTGCTATAAGATATTCCCTAAGTCTTCTCTTCTTCAGACTGAACAGCCCCAGCTACCTCAGCCTTTCTTCACAGGAGAGGTGCTCTAGCCCTCTGATCATCTTCACAGACCTTCTGTAGACTTGCTCCAACAGGTCCATGTCCTTCCTATGTTGGGAATCCCAGAGCTGGATGCAGTTCTCCAGCTCACATGGGGGCAAATTAGAGAGACAGAATCCCCCCTCTTTCCCTGCTGGCCACGCTGCTTTGGATGCAGCCCAGGATGAGGCTGACTTTCTGGGCTGCAAGTGCACATGGCTGGGTCATGTCCAGCTTCTCACCCACCAGCACCTGCAAGTTCTTCTCCTCAGGACTGCTCTCAATCCATCCAGCACCCTGAGCCCTGGGCCTATCCACTACCAGGACATTCAGAATAACATCTGTGTGCTGCCCACGGTCACCACACTGAAGACAAACTGGTGGAGCTCTTGAGAGAAGACAGAAGGGCTGCTGCAAAGAGTTACCTATGAGCAGCCAACAGCCACTGCATCTCTCCAGTACTGATGAAAGGAAAAAAAGAGAGGAAAAAAAGAATCAGTACCCACCAATCTAATGGGAGAAATATGCCCTGTGTTACAGGAAGCTGTGGGTGGTAAACAATGTTCCTCAGATGTTCACCTCTCGGTAACAATAAAAGATAATAGAACAGGCATCTGTTAGCAAAATGGGAACAGAAACTCCTCAAATTTACTGTAGTACTCACAGACAAATCAGTTCTTACTGCCCATATTTTGTGTACTGATTTGGAAGAAATTGAAGGATAGCAGCAATTTTAAGCATGAAATTCATTTTGGCAGGGTAATTCAGTACTTCAAAGTCACATGTGTGCACTACCATTTGCTTAGGAGACCACACTTGCATCTCACAAGTTAGGAGGAATCTGAATTTCTTCTTTTGTGAAAGACTAAGCCAAGAACAAGTATGCTCCAGTAACGTGCCTGCCATATGAAAATTAATGCATGAAATAAAGAGAACACCAACAGTCTAAATTTAGATGCAGTGGAAGTGCAACTCAGTTGACTCCAGAAGAGCTACACATTTATCCTGTGTTTCAGTTTGGCCTTTGGGGATTAAAGAAATGATCCTTTTGTTTACCTTCATCCCTTCCAATTTTAAAGTACATGGACAAATACTTAAATCAGTAGCACTTAAAATAGCTCTGACTGGCCTCTGCAGCTCAAAAGGAACAACAATAGAACACGCAGAAAAACTGCAAATACCTCTAAAGTTATACAAGAGGGATATTAACACTTCCAAGTGACCAACCTTGCTGAGCTGGGCCAAGTTGAAATTCATCACACGTATAACCTTGCAACCCTTTCACATCTTTCTTAAGCAGTAAACGAAGGGCTAGATTTTTTCTATTCCTATAACAAGATCAGCAACATTTAGAATCTAAAATGTTTTGTTCTGCTTTGCAGGAAGTTGAACATAATTTGCAAGCTTCAAAGTAGAGAGCAAATTCACAGAAATGAAGTAAAGAAATCCAGCTGCCTATTACATTGCTCAAGCTCAGGTCTAAATTCTGGTGTCATTTCATCCTGGTGCAAAGCCAGAGCAACTTATCTGAAATCAACAAAATTATTCTGCGTATTACATCCAGGTACCAAAGCAGGATTTGGTCTCTTTTCTCATTAGCAGCCATCTGCAGATTTGCATTGGGTTTTCCACAGAGCTTCCAATTACCCAAAAATTAAATATATAGAACCTATTTCTCTTGGAAGAAATAAACAATTAAGCTTTGTTGTGATATCAGGTAGGTGTCATTTCCACAAAGTACTTAAAATAGGATCTCAACTCTAGTGACTTTTCTTTCCTTTGGCAGAACTTGCTGTTACAATAGCATAAAATCAGTAGGAACTTAATTTGAAAAAATGGTGTCAAAGTCGGTAGGATCTCCTGAGCTATTTGTGTTAATTAGGAAAGACTGTAAGACAATGAGCAAGGGAAAAACACATTTGTCATTCTATGCATCACACAAATATGGGTGAAGACAATTGTGAGGCTGATAAGGATATTTCTGAAACGCTCACTGAGACAAATTTTACTCTTTTAAAAATTCCTTTGAATTAGATTGTGTGCACGCGATAGCTGTCAGGAAAAGCCCTGCCCTACCTTTCAGAGTCTCCTGTAAACTCTGTGCACAGGCTGCCAGTTTGTGGCTGTCGTGGTTCTTCCCGGTGTTCTCTCCTGCCACGGGTGGCAAGGCCAGGTGAAGGTTAACCACGGTCAGATCATTCATTCCAACCTGGGGGAGCAAGGAGGAGAAACTGATGCTGTGCACACAGGGAATGGAAGGTTGCAACACAAAACCACGTGCCCAAAACCCAGTACTTTCAGTAGTAAATCCGGGGCAGTCGGACCCACATTGCTGTGTATGTGGTGTGTCTTGGTGTGTCTCAGTGTGGGGAGGAACAGGAGGGAGGCATTTTGCAGCTTTGTTTGCCATAACCTGATACCCTCTCAGTTCTGGGGAAACTGGTTTGCATTAGCAAACAGCTTCCTTTTGCCACAGTTGCAGAAAGAAGTCAGCTGCTTATGAAAATCAGTTTATGCAAAACCAGTTGTTAATAAGCTACAAATAATGTCATGGTCGTTACAGGGACTAATTACTACTGTCTTGTGCTTAGCCCCAGCTCGTCACAGAGACTAACCAAGAAACTTAATGTACCTTGAAAGGAGCTGTTGACTCCCTGCAATCTCCTGTTTACCTTCTGGGAATAACTTGGACCTCTTTGTATAATCAATTAATTACTAATACTTTATTAATAATTATTTGATTAATTCTTCTCTCAAAGCATTACCAGAGAGGTCAAGTTCCCAAACCGGACCCCTTAATCACAGCCTGTGTGCCTGTGTGGAGATGGGCTCTCTCTGCTCGTATGTTTGCTTCAGCATATGACCCAGAACTGGATCCAAAAGTGTGATGTTGTTTTAGACAGGTTCGGCCCTAGTGAAAAAGCTTTAAAATGGAAACTCTGAAGTGTGACAGCAACATAAGATAGGCCAGCCCAAGTCTCACTGGAGCACTGTGCCTTATACACACACATACTCACATACAGATATATATACATATATATATATCCATCTCCATTCTTCCTGCATTTATCCCTCTTTGTGGCACTGACAAGAAAGTGTGGCCTGGCTGCTGCTGGGTACACACCTCATCCTTGCTGTGTTAATTTGGTAAAAGGCAAACAAGGTGGCTGGTGAATTCTGTCACATCCTCAGTAGCTGTGGATACTACTGAGGATCCACTGACCCTCAGGTTCTCAAATACTCCCTTGCAGCAGGGTTTGCTCCCACAGTAGCGAGGGAAAGGACTGACTGTGGTGAACTACCACGTGTATTAAGGTGCATTAAGCACTTATCCATAATCAAGCCATGGGACAGTGATGATATGGGTCAGAGGCTCATGCAAATTTTTCTCTCTTAGAAGGCTGTGTCTCTTTTCACCTTAGCCAAATTCTTTTTAGTAAAAGTTCTGCAAGGCTGGACTGGCACAGTGGCAGTTACCTTGAAATGTGCAAGATACGGATGAGGATATGAGTGCCTCCCGTTGCCATTAGTCTGTGCAGTCTCCTGAGACGAGGCATCTTTCAGCTCAATGCCAGCTGTTGTATCCCAGAGGAAGCCAGAATATTCAACTCCCTGGAATTAAAAAGAGGAAAAGAGAAATGCCAGTCATAAGATGGTAAAAACAAAGCATTCTGCCCAAATGTAGCCCCATATCTATCTATATCTGTATCTATATCCAGGCATGGCACCTGCTGAGAGCAGGAAGCTCAATTGGCTGTGCCCAAGCATAAAGGAGAAACAGCTTCCTGGGCTATCAGTGGAAGATACAGAGGACAAGTGGAAAGGCTTCTTCATCTCACCCCTGCCAAAACTCCCACCAGACGTGGGAGGAATGCTTCCTGGGAAGCTCCAGTGACTTCACTGAAGAGTGAGTCTGCCAAGCTGAAACTCGCATCACTCTGCTACTCACAGCCCCTCACACCTGCACACTGGCTATTGGACACCCAGTTAATTACAGCACTGCTCCAGTCAAGCCAAGGATTTAATAACCTGTTTTATCTTCTACAGGCAGAGCATGTTCAGGACAACTGCAGGGGTGAAAGATGCTGCCTCTCGTGTGCATGTTTGGGCTGACATGATCCCCATTTCCTCCTGCTCCAGGCAAGGTATTGGACACCTCTGAGTGTGGTCAGTAATGAAGTAGTTCATTACCCGCATGATTAATTGTCTAACCATGACCTTGGTGCCTTATGGTCTCACGGGGTGACTGCTAGGGCTTGCAGTAGATGATGCTGTGCACAGTTGTTCCTTTTCCCCAGGCTCGACACCATCTCACAGACTTTTTTCACCCGCAAGCTAAAAATATCTGGGTCCCTTCAGTCTCTTGGCATGAAATCTGGTCTAGACCTCTCAGCCCTGTCAATTTCTCTGTCTCTTTTTCAGCTTGAATGTCTCATGCTCAGCTCTCTGCTCCTTTCAGCTCTGCTTCTATGATCCTGAATGGGCTTTTTTTCAATTACTTCATGACGTGGAATTGGTATTTTCAGAAAGCTGTCTACGCTGGTCACACCTGCAGCAATATCTAATTCAAAGACTGTCAGCCTCTTCTCCCATCACCCAGACACCATTTTCCTTGGCATCATTCAAACTCACTTCTCTTAGCAAATCATAGTTAAATCCATTGCAAGGAAGAGTTTTCTCCATTTCAGCTGCAATAAAAAAGCGTTAACTGTTCCACTGACTTCCCAAGAGCCTTGAACGGATTAAGGTTGGTTAAAATTCTTTGGTAGCTCCTTTGATAACTCACCTTTAAAATACTAACAAAGTAATTCCATCAGTACGGAGCCCTAAGGTGTAAAAACTGCTACAGGAAAACATGTGGAAGAATAAAATTCCTGCCAACAGCTATTGGCTATTTCCAGGCTCCAAACTTCACATCAACATGGTGGTCAAAAGTCGTTGCCTGGTTGAAATGCTCGGAATGTATGGAAGCATGAGCCAGAAGCACCATCCACCATTTTGTGTTATTAAGCCTTATAGAGCATCGTGAAATCAGTTTGGGCCAAAAATGCTGTGTTCTTGGGGTTACACTGTGTTACCTCACTGCATTTGTGTACACGGTGCTCAAACCTGACAGACTCACTAACTAGGACCAGAAATAGAAAAGACTTTTTGGCTTAGTGGAGGGCTCTCCAGCACAGCCAGATCCCTGTTAAAGCAGCTAAAAGGAAGAGTCAAGTAGATAAAATTTCTATTCTTAGCTTGGCTGCACATTTCTCCTATAATTTTGGGAACCATTCATGCTTATATCCCTAGCCGTAAAATGAGGTGGATGATCATTTTTATTTACTCAGCCCGTAGTCAAAGCTACCATTCTTATCTCTGGAAGTACAGCTCAAGAAAGAACTGACTGAAGATTCTGAATTTAACATAGAAACTCTGGGAGATTTATTAATAATTCTTGGTAAAAAAAGAAAAAGTGGATGGAACAACTTTGACAACTTTGCACAACTATTTATATTCAGTGTTTTAATGATCTGGCCTAACAAGAGATCCCAAAGGAAAACTCCAGCCAGGAATAAAAATGTGCTGAAGGGCATTTGTATTCTGCACTGCAATTAAGTGTGAATTGTATTAAACTTTAGACACATTCAGACACTCTGTATCTTTCCAGACCCTGCGTGACCCTCTGTGTCTGTCTAGCTAGAGCACAATCCTTGTACTGCTCAGGTGGTGGGTTTTGGTTTGTTTGGGTTTATTTTTCCCTCGTTCTTGGGTTTTTCTCAGAAGGGCAATAAAAGGAGGTGCACCTCCCAAAACATCAGTCCAAAACCAGTGAATGGTGATGCAACCTGCTTTGAAGAAGCCAAAATTAAGAAATGTGGATTCTAAGCATCATGGCTATGGGACAAAACTGCAGCCACATATTTAGTAACAACAGTACTCAGAATAGATCTTTCTGGGTCAATAGATCATTCAAGACTGCCCCATGTAATGACAGGCACTACATGGTACATGACAGGTCTCAGATCCTGCTTCTACCCGCAACAACATCCACACTGCAATAACTGCACCATGAGAATGACCCTGTTCAGAAACAACAGGCTTAAGCTCGAGGAGGACACTGCTCTGAAAACTCATTAGCACCCTTAAAGGTGAAAAAGAGGGATTTCCCTTGGGAGAAACTGCTTTTGGGCACTGATAGTGATGTCCAGCCCAGTGCAGCCCTACCCTGAATATTGTCAAGGGTAGCAGGTGCAGCTGTCACCACCTTAATAAATCAGTACCTCCCTGGAGTACACACATACACACACACATATATATATATATATATGTATATATATTCCCAGAGCAGAAGACGCTGCAGGGAAAAGCACAGTGCAGCACGGTGCAGATTTCAAATGGAGTCCACAGCATTTTAAACACCTGTGCCGAGGACTCTGGAGAGCACCCAAGGTAAACTCTTCCAGGTGAGGATGGCAGGCTGCACGGCTCCTCTGCGGGCTCTTCACTTGCAAACTAGGAAAAAGGGGAGCCCTTCCAAATGCCAGCCAGTGCAGCACCAGGGAGCAAGCTCAGGTGACTAGCACAAAAAATGTCAAAAGTACTGTGGCCTGACAGGGGAAAAACTGAGGACTCTTTCCTTGTCCAAGTATGTGGCTTTTCATCTATATATCTGTATTGCTTTCATCCACCTCTCCCAAATACATGCACACCACATACAGACACACATCTTCCTCCTTACAAGTGTGCCACAATTCTTCCAAAACATAAATTGTACAGTCAAATTGAAAGCTACAGGAACAGTCAGCTTAAAAAACAAGAAATGCAAACCTTGCCAAAAAGGATTTGCAAAAAGTGTTGCCTTAAACATTCAAAATATGTCCTTGGTTAGAGGGGGGGGAAAAAAAAGCAAAGCCAAAGTTCAGACTTGGGGATTAATGTACCTTGTGTAGCTGGCCTGAGGGTTTTTCGGAAACAACACCCTTCCAACATCCTCTAGGGCCCTTCCACTTGCGGATGTTTGGCAGCGTCGGCTGGTTCAGCTCCATACAAAACTAGAGAGAGAGGAAAGGGGAAAAAAATAACATCAGCTTGTAGGGTTTTGAAAAAATTGCAAAATAAAGTGTGTAGTAAAGCACTGGTAAGAAGCACAGTGGAGCACAGGCTGTGCTTTCTGCCTTCCCTGAAGACTCACAAATGAGGTGGTCTGAGCCACATCCCAGGCTGACTCACCCCTGACTTGGAGATAAATAAAAACTAAAATAACTCAGTGCAAATGCTGCAGGTAGAACGTTTCTCCCTCAGACCCCTTTCCTCCAGAGCTATTTGTTTGATTGGAAAGGGGTTTCCTCTGTGCTGCCTCCAGAGATGCTGACTGCACCATATCCCAGCCCTGCTGGGGCTTCACAAACAGCTGCCAAATCCTCCTGGGGGCAGGAGGCCCCCACAGCGTGGCTGGCCCTGCTCCAACAACACAGCCACAGGCACGACATGAGAGGAAGGGTGTAGGCCAAGCTCAAGAGCTCGAGTTTTGGGGTTAAGGCTCCTCTGACTTTATGCCAGGGACACGTGCTTGATTTCCTCTGTGCATGAAGGAAGCAGCTGCACACTTGCACGCAGCTCTAGCACGTCCTTCTCATGCTTCCCAGAGGTGCTCATCTTCCCGGTCACTGCTGAACAGCCACAGTACTCAGACACTACTACGTGGTCCAAGCACATGGTCAGAGCTAGAGAGGCTGCATCCTAATGCCCAGCACATCAGGGATACCAGAACTGTGGACACTGGGGAGAGCCCCTGAGTCCACCTGTCTAACATCTTGAGATTGAAATAAAAGTAAATAAATAATAAACACCACCCGGGAGAATCTGGAATCTGAAACTCCTTGGTGTGGACAATATGGAATACTTTTTGTCAGGGGTTTCAATATCAGGCTCAACAGGAGCTAGAGTCCTTTGCAAGGCTACTGTTGTCTCCAGGCAGGCTCAGGCAGCAGTCAGATGCCCTGGCTGTGGCAGAGGTTCTGACTGTGGGGAAAGGGGCTAGTAAAAAGTCATCCCTGTGAAAGAGCAACAGGGACTTCCACTGTGTATCATTTTGTTCTGATACTGGAGAAACTGGATTGAAATGCAAAGGCTTTCCCAGTGAGGAAGGATCCTCAGACAAAATCTTGGATCCAGAACACCCCTCCAGATCAAGCAGCAATTTAACAAAGGATTTTCAAGGCAAACAATATTATCTCATGTGCACAGCAACTCTTTGCAGTGGGATGTGCCTGACACAGTTTGAAGAGCTACAGAGCTGCACAGATATAAGTATTTCCTACATGTGTAGCAGTAAAATGTTGGGACAGTTATTTTCATGTTTATCTTTTGATTCAGAAATTAAAACCAAATCCTGATCTTTCACTGACTCCCTTGTCTGCAAGTTCAGCATCCTTCAGGCTGAAGCTGTAAGCATTGATTCTCAGATACACACAACCCAGGCACCCTTATTTGCCTCAGAAGACCAAGAGTCATTTTGTTTGCACACCCGAAGCGAAAATGCTTGGCACAGCTTTGAAAATAGTTTTCTGACGTGCAGATATTGGCTGGGCTTCTTATTCAAGATGCCACATGAACATAACACGTTGTTGCCCTTTATGTACCTTCAGGCAGTGCTGGGGCTGGGCTGATTTATGGAACGAGGAGGCAGGTAGGGTGTTTGCACAGCCTGGGAACACAGCTCTGCTCTCAGCTGATCATCAGGTGCTATGCTAGCTAATATGATAAATCACACCACCAATAATTACTCACTCCTGATGCCATTCTGATATCTTCAATAGAGTGGATTTGGTCAATAAGTTTTCTAACACTTAAATAACTTAAATCAGAAAAACAAAAATATTGTTGAAATTAGAAGTTCATCTGTAACCTGACAAAAGACTTATCTCTAGGCTGCAGCTGCCTAGAAAGTCCAGTCAGCACAAAGCATATGACAAGACTGAATAAATGCTACAGAAACCATCACCTTATTAAAAAGAACATCTGCAGGCGACTAGTTTGAATAGTTTGTTTCCTCCAAATTGATTTTCTTTTTTTTTTTTAAGGCCTTTATTTAACATTGTGCAAACAAAAAGATGACAAATAAGATTACATGGTTTGTTCAGAATAAAAAGCCATCGGCCCGTTCTGGGTATGGCTGCAGCCATGGAGAACTTGGCCTACAGCAACTGATTTCAATCTGTACTCATTTTCCAAGGCTTACAGGCACACACATTTTGAAGCTCTGACAGCATACTTGCTGAGGTCATGTTTTTTTGCTGAAGTAAGAATGGCATTTTTCAAATCATGTTGTTCTGCCCACAAAACCCAACATCAACCAACATTACGCTTTCCCTCATGCAGCAAAAATAAACAGGCAAGTTCCTGGTCCACACTGGGAATGAAAAAAAAATGCCTTTCCTCTTTTGCAAAGTTAAATTAGAGCTATGCCAACCCCTTTGAGAAGCAGTTCTTTAAGTAGTAAAGAAAAATAAAAATTAAAATTTCAGTCAATCAAAACAACTTCTTTTTTTCCTGAAAAAAAATCCTCCTAAGGAAAAAAGCTCTAGGTTTGTTTTTCTCCAGAGCATTTCAGGCTGCAAGTTTCCTGAAATTCAATCAGCTTGTTCATTACATCCTACACATACCGAGTCAAAGCTCACACACACACTGTGAGACCAACAGCACCAGGGCTTATTTACACAGATGCCCTGTGGTCTCTCTTCCAGCTGGGTGCTGGTTTTTGTGGGATAGGCAGTGCTGCCAGAGAGGAGGAACAGGCAGCACCAGGCTCCAAGGCATACTCCAAACAAAGAGCAGCCTGTTGTGTGAGTGGTCAAACCCCTTGTGCCAGGTAACTACTTGCCCATTGGATTCAATGATCTTAAAGTGCTTCTCCAACCAAAAATCAGTCTACAGTTCTATGATTTCCCCCATTTGGCATGCAAGACACCAATAAGAGCCACTACCCCAGAAACTGGGACAAGCCCTGTTGCATTTGCTGATCAGCAACATGTCATTTTCCCAAGAAGGGAGGATCCAAAGATACAATTGCTCTTTGTCCACCCTGATAAAGGGCTGGCACCTGTCCCTCCCTGTCTGTCCGGAAGCAGAGACAGGTACTTATGACTGACTTTGGAAAAGAACAGAGGGCAGCTGGAAAAAGCTGGAGAAATGCACATTTGAAGAGTGACTGAAGAAGCAAAGGCAAGGGGTCTTGGGCTAATTTGGGAGAATGGTCTGGCACATGCTGGAGATCATAAGGAGGTTACAGTCTTCCTAACACACCCACCTGCCTTCCCAAGGCACTCCAAGCACTGCAAGAACATCTAATTTGTGCATAAAGTTCAATCTCTTCCAGAGCAGTAACACTGCCCACTAGTAGAGCTGCCAGAGAGCACTGCAGTTCTGCACACAAGCAGTTCCCACCGCCTCTTCTTCAGGATGCCCTGGTTAACTCTGTGTTTTATTTTGGGGTGCTATTTGTGCAACCAGCCCCGTTTGTACAGCAGGGTCATCCTTCCCAGGTAATGACACCACACCATGCTGAACATCTTGGCCTGCCAAGTGTTAATCCTGTAACACCAGCTCTGGGGACAGCCCTGAACCAGTGACCTCCTTTGTGCTGAACACCTTTTGCTCAAAAAGAAGATGGGCTACTCCTAAACCACGAGGAAACTACATGTGACCCAGGAAAACAATGCCTTAGGGTTTAATATATTACATATTTCTTATTAGCCAGGGATTGCTCTTTGGAGAACACCTTTGTTTCAAACCCGGAGTCAGAGCAGAGGCTGTTAGAAGGGCAAGGGGAGAAAGAGCAGTGAGGAGGAGATTCCTGGGTGAGCCTGTTGTTGTGGCATGGTACATCTAGGTGCAGTAATCATCACATGAACTTCAGAAAGGTACTCAAAGCAGTTAAATGTCCATTTTGGTTAATTACCACAGAAGCTGTCAGGCCAAAAGGGCATTGCAGTTGAGCTAAACAACTACTTGCTTCATCAAAGCGAAGGTGATTTTGGTTCCTCTTAATGGAGAAGAGAGATGACAGTGACAGAATAAATATTCTCTTTCTAGATATTACATATATACAGTTAGTTTTCTTTTAATAAGCACTAGAGGGAGCAGCTTTAATGAGTACCAGAGATAAGTAAGAAACTTCTATCAATTCCTTATCATCTCAGCTATATGGAGGTGTTATATTAGCAAAGATTTGTCTTTACATGGGGAAAGACACTTGGAGTTTGAGGTAAGGGCTATTTTGTGCTACAGGGCATCTCCCAGTATGATGGACTTGATGCATCTAGGAAGAGTAAACAAAAGAGCTCTACGATACACCTTGTAAATTGAGCAGAGGCACTTAAGGAGAAGGCCCACAACACTCTCCAATTAAAATCCCATCCTGAAACATGATCTAATATATTTCTGATAGAAGATACAACAAAATTGACGGTGGTTTCATGAGACCATCTGGCACTGCTCATTTTAATCCACCCTTTAATACATACTTGACTTCCCTGCTCTATCATTATGTACAGCATAAACTAAAAATTAAATGCACATTATCCTTTCTTTATTCATCCAACTGGACTGTACTTTTATTTCTTATTGAAAAAGCAGACTTGAAAACCCATAATCCAAATCCAATCTACCACAGGACACATCTACAGTTGGTTCACCCTACTCAAGCCTGACCCAGAAAGCCAGGAGCAGAAATGTTACAAATATTTCCAAGAACTTGAAGTCAACATATTTGGTTTTCAAGCAAAACTTTCTGATATGACTTCCAGAAGAAAAGTATTTTGTTAGATCATGTCTGTGAGGAGGAAAAGCAGAGTTAGGGGATGAAGAGACTTGTGGGTGCTGTATTTTATTGTACTGGCTATTGAGGTAGGGGTAGGGAAAGGTCAGAGGCTTCAGGACTGTTGTCATGGTGCAGGCACACGTGACAGTGCAAGGCAAGTCAAGAGGGGATCAAAGATACAGCAGGGCCAGGATGCTCAGCATACTTTTGCAGCTGGATAACACTGAATGCACTTCCCACAGGCTGGAGCAACTCAGGAAGGGGACACAGAGGAGCATCTGGTGTTTCAGTGATATCTGGATTCTCCTATAGCCACATGTAACCGCATGGAAGGAAGTGTTATTATGGCTAAAGTCTGAAACTGAGACTCACCACTGGATCCCATTTCCCACTGGCAAGAATGTTGTCTCAGGCCTTCATTGCTTGCTTGCCTTTCTCTCAAGCATATCCCTTTCCTGTTTGCAACACAGTCAAAAAATACACACACGAGAATGAGATGCATCCCCTGCCGTGGGGGATGCATTCACCAACTGTATTCCACATAAGTACCATGTGGGAAAACTGGGGGCACACTATGTTAAGTTGTAACATTTTTCATGTGCCCATTCAACTAGCCCCTTCCTGGAAGACTTCATTAAAGACTGCATAACCTTCTGCTTGTGTCGTTCATGCACTGATATTACACAAAGGCAAATAAAACTTGGCTGGCAGATGGGGGTCTGATAGATAAACAATAATGAGTGTTTTCAAAGGAGAACAAGCCCCCTTCAGGAAATCAGTTTCAGTCTTAGCCATATGTATATATTTGTGATGAAAAAAGTTTTCTATTTCTCCATATTGCACAAAATTCTACAACATTAGAAACAAGGAAATAATTTTTAAAAGTTTGGAAGAAAAAATCTAGGACAAAGGAAAAAAAAAAGGAATCAATCCACTGAATGGGCAAAGGTCACAGGTTTACTCCTGGAAAACTTATCTGACCCTTTGGCCATGCCAGCATGTCCTATTTGTACTGGGCCATTGAGACCTGGGGCAATGCCTTCCCATCCTTTCTGTACTGGTTTGTTGTTACTAGAAATAAACCAAAACATCCAGATTCATTACCAAATAAATTCTTGCTACCTTTCACATTTTTTACAAACGTTATCTAACTCACCCTTCAAAAGGCTCTATACACTCATTTTGAGAGGTGAAATCAAGGCAGAGCCCTTCAGCACAGCCAAATATTCACCTCTTGTCTTTCTTCAGAAATACTACAAGACCTATAGACACAGTAACCACCTCTACATACCTCTGTGTGCTATGGACATACAAAGCTCATTTGTTGGGATAATGTTCAAATTGGGGTCCCAAAGCTTGGTCCATCTGAAGGCACCTATGGCTTTTTCCTCAACTCAAGAAAGACTCATTTTTTTTCCTGGAAAATGTGCTACTTCTGCTTCTTAAAGAGCACACCAGTAATTCAGACACCCACAGAGGAAGGATTTCTTTACTCTGAAGATCAGATTCTCACTCAGCTCCTGAATGACAGCTCTAGGTACTATGTTACGGACCACAGAGCAAACACTGACCATACTGCAGCCTCATCCCCGTTAGCCTTGTGGTGACCTGAATTCCCAGCTTTGCTGCAAAAATCACTTCTAAGCTTTATACTTTTAAAAAAGGAAACCTCCAGGACTGAGCTTCTCAGAGAGATAGAATGAAGAAGGATCCTTTTTCAAGCCCAACTATACACAGGCTAGAAACTAAGTGGTCCAGTCCCTCTGCCTGATTCAGAGGTGGGTAATTCCATGTCTGCAGAGAGGCACAGCTCAGCAAAGCATCAGAGGAGTCCATCATTTAAGGCACCCTAGGGTTAGGCAGCAGCTAAATGATGCTTGGCAGGATTGGAAAGTTTTTCAGACTGAAGGCATTGTTTCCCACGTCAGGTATCCGAACCCCTTCATGAGCTTGGCTCTCTTTTGAACCAGCCCGTGGATGTGGATCCAGCTGGACACGCGCCCCTCTCCTGCCGCTGCTGTGTTACTCACCCATTGTACTTTGGGAATGTGCGGGAAATAATTATGGTGATAAGTTTGACATTATCTCACTTATCAAAAGTGTGTGATGGTTTGTTTCCATATACGAAATTGCTGGAATCTGATCACCTTTTTTTTTTTCTTAAGTCAGGCTTTACAGGATCCATTGGTAGGAGCCTAAGTTTGCACTCCCAAGTTATTTGCTTTCCTTTTTGAGTACTTATTTTGGTAAAACTTAGCAGTGAGGTTCTACACTGCCCTCCCAGATGAATTATAGCTCACCACAGCCACCTAAACGCTTAATTTTCTGTAATATCTAAGAGGAAATTACTGTATTAATCTTTGAATATATGATTAAAAAAACAGATTGTAGCCCATAAACCCAGTTCTTTGCTCGCCTTTAATCACCGTGTTCCCAGGACAACAATACAGATCATATCTGGCCTGTTCTCCTACTTTCATGCTAAAAAAAGGTGATTATTTATATAAACAATGTCTTTTTATAGATCTTCAAAAGGAAGACAAGGAAGAACCTTTGGCGCAGAGCAGCAAAACAACTGAAAGAGGCAATACAATAACTCCCCTAACACATTTTTAGTGCTAGGGGTGCTAATTAAGAATTATGGGATGTTCACCTGCCTATTGTCAAAATTGAATACTCACTATCTTTCATCCAGTTTGCTATTTAATGGGAAGGTGTCTACATAGATGCTTGGTGGAAATCTATGCTGCTCTTTGCCTATAGAAAAGGACAGCCATATCAATCAGGCCTCCATGTAGAAAATTTGTGAGTTGTTAATTTTTCATGTTTCCCTTCACAAGCTGAGCTTTTTCCTTGTACTTTGTGGGACAGATTCATTTGGCAGCAGAGGTTTCCTGACTACTTCTTTTCGTACTCTTAGACTTTTTTATATTAAATATAATTCAGGAATTAAGGTTCAAGAGGTCATCAAGGATGGTCACAAATTTATTCCTGAAGTCTTTTCAAGACAGTATTTTATACTGCATAAGTAGGCACTATAATCATTAACAGCATAAAAAGAAGCCCTGGTGACTAAGAGGTTATCTTTTTTATCAAGCTGGTTTTATGACACTTGAGTGTTTGAGGTCAAGCACTTGCACTACGTTGTCATAAAATAGTACCCAGCTCAACTGAGTAGCTGTGCTAAAAATCACAGAATCATGAAAATCATGAACATTCATGCAACAGTTGTTTAGAGACCTAAACTACATGTTAATTTGGACTGGATATCGGGTACTGGGCAACCAGGAGTCAATGGCTTCCTGGGAACACCCTTTTTTTGGTTTTGGTTTGGTTTTTGTTTGTGTGGGTTTTGGGTGTTTGTTGGTTGGGGGGTTTTGGGGGGGTTTTTTGTTTGTTTGTTTTTTGTTAGGGGGATGGGGCTTTGGTTTTTTATGCTTAATCCTGGGTTGATTATTTTCCCATGAAACCCAGGAATCAATTTCTGCGGTGCAGTGTAAAACAACACCACCGTGAATACAACTTTACTCACCCAGTAACTACCAGGACTGCACAAGGTGACAATGAGTTTATCAGAACCCAGCCCTTAAAATATGGAAAGCAAATAGAAAATCATCCTATGAAACACAAGATACAAAAGTGATATGAAACAGTATCTTATTCACTGATTAAAAACACCCCAAACAAACTGACCAGTGAGCTGTATCGATTTGCCATCATCTGCATTTCCTCATCTGCACACCGCCTTCAGCCAGAGGAAAAGAGGAGGGGGAAAAATTTGCTAATACAAAAGAAGAACAAATAAAACTGAAAGGGAACAGGGAAATCACAATATTTGAATTTTATTAATCAAGGAAAGCTGCTTAAGCATGTAAGATAACTAGGTCTCCCTCCATTCTTGTGATAAAATTTCAATAATTTCTAGAGTTAATACTAAGTGAGTTGGGTGTTTTGTGGCTTCATTGCTTTCCTACTGTTAGTATTACTGTTTTTCCCAACTGATTTGCATCTCTACTTAGAGCAAGCATTCTTTCCCATGGTAAGAACACAAAAACAAGGAAGAAAGAAACATCTAATATGACTCACAACCACTGCCAGCCTCAAATATTTATTCTTCCTTCAGGCATTGATTACACCACCCTACTGAATACTGTGCCACCTTCTGTAAAGTTATTTAAATGTCTCACCTCCTAGTTCCTTTTTTTTTTTTTTAATGCTTATAATCTGGAGGATCTCTTCCAGGTTGCTATCACTAGGCTATATTATCTTACCTTTAAAAAATAAAAAATCTCATATGCCCTTTTTTTCTTTTTTACAGCTCTAGCCTTTAATTTAAACAGTCCAATTTGACACTGATTCCTCTCTGAAACAGCTCATTCTTTATTTATAAGTTTACATGAGTAATAATAGATGGTTTTCTGTCTGTCCTTACTAGCATGCCCTCCATGTAGTCTACAGGACTGTCCTTCAATCCTGACCAAAGTTCTGCTCTAATAGATGCCATGGATTCTGGCTTCCCATAGAGAGCATATGCATTACTATCAAAAATTATTTGGGTTGACATTAAAACATGCTTGCTGCTATGTCAATATACTAAAAAGGAAAAAAAAATCTGCAAAACCAAACAACATTCTTCCTCAAATTGCTGACTATTCAAAACTGTTCCTGTTCTTTGAACTTGCTTTGCCTTCTACCATCTTCTAGAAGAAATCCAGGAAAAAGGACTGACGAAGGACCCCTCTTACTTCTACCAGCCACAACCGAATCTTAACACATGCCAGCACTTGTAAACATATCTTCTGTTTCTCCCTGCTCTGGAAGTGTAGAGAATGACTTCACTATTGGGTGACTTCACTTATATTCAGGGATAAGACCAAATTATTCACAAAAAATGCCAAGCTATTATAACAAGCCATCTCCATACCACCACTGCTCAGAGAGGCAGAGCTGTGCTCTAGGGAGAAAGAGGGCACTTCATAAGGGACACCATTTAAAGAGCATTTGTGTTCTCTGTAGTTCCCTGTGGCGTGTATAGCATGGCTTCTAGTGTTTTGTTTATTGAAGTCCACTGATCATCAGAAAAGAGATGGGCAATGCAACTATAGAGAAAAAAATCCAGCCAAGATCAAAGACACCAGAAATCCTAGAAGACAAAAGCCTGTGCTTCCAATGTTGCTGACCATGTGATGATAGTTTGCAGCTGAGGGGCCTGGAAAGACAAAGTAGTCAAAGGTCCTCCTGCAGAGAGCTACTGAAATCATCATGGAGCTGGCCAGAACTGTAAGGTCCACCAATACATGTCCTTAAACTTCCAGCCATCTAGATACCTCCTAGAGTACAGAGAGGAGGAAAATATGAAAGGCCAGAAGCAAACACAATATAGCTGCAGTGTTCCTAAGACAATTTAGTAGATAGGATAATGCCAAAAAAGCCTCCCATTTAGTAAGAAATGCTACTTTGCTTGCAGCTCCACTCAGCCAAAAATTATTCCTTCCCAATTACAGCTATACTTCCCTTCACTCTCAGATTTTGTGACCCCATGGGGTGAAGTCTAAAAAAATCAATACTTTGTAGTCCTGAGTATTACCTGCACTCAGGTAAACAAGCGAGACAGGGGAGAGGGGGGGAAACACAGGGAGGGTGTGGGAAAGCAAAAGGATAAAGTAATAGGGAATACAGTGAGAAAAAGAACTAAAGCAACATCAGTGGGATGATTTGGAATAATCTTATTTTACTCTAAGTGGTCAATCACTGACTCCATGGTGGCTTTGAAGGAACAGGGCAGGAGGACCTACATCAGCTGAGGAACTGTGCAGAAGTCCGTCCCATAGCTCAGAGACTTGACTCCACCTATCCTTTCTACAAATGGGGAGCAGAAAAACGAGGCAGTGACAGGGCTGCAAGAAACTGATCAAATGTCCTGACTGAGTCAGTGGACAAGTCAACATCTCCTTTTTCTGATCTCTGAAAGCGAGACTGCTGTTTCCTTATCTGACTCTAGAGGACATCCAAATGTACTTAATTTTCAAAGGGGTCAACTGCTTTCTGGAAAGGATATATCTAAGAACAGGCAGTAAATATAACTCCTTTACAGCAACTAATTCATTCATTGCAAATCGCCTTATGATCTTTTTTAACCAACAGCCCAAAGCAAGATTGCAAGATGAGGCTCACACTGTACAGAAGGATTATGGCAATTAAAAATATGCACACAAGGACTCAGTCCTGAACTCACTGCATTTCTGGGGGACATGTCTGATACATTTAAAAACAAAAATCACATCAAATGCACACACAACCACATTTATATCCATGCAAGCAAGATGTGATGCGGCTATGCTTACGCCTGCAAATGGAAAACAGCACCTCTCTTTCAAACACCAAAAAGCTCCTAGGGATAACCTTTCACAAATAAACAACCTGCTCTGCTCGGAGAGGGATTTTATAAAGAACAGAGATTACAATGGGCTTAATCATGATTAAACACTGATCTGGCTCAATCTACTCAAAAGCAGACAAAAGATAAATAAAAACCTCCAGCAGATGCATTTCATACTGGAAATTCTGGAACCTCAATTGACGTCATACTTTTTATGTTCTGATAATATCTGGAGGAAACAGTATACTGGATCAAGAAAACAAAAGCAAATTTTTAGTTAAAATTCTCCATGTGCTGTGCAGAAAGAAGGCAACTACAGCAGGGAACACAGGGCAGCTCAGCATTTTACAAACCTGTTTTTGACTGCAGCTGAAATTGCATCAGCAGAGCGATGCCACTAGAAAGAAACGAGCACTCCCTTTTGCCCTCATCTCCTGCATCTTATCCTGTAAAACTGTGCAACAGTAGTCACGGAATTTCCACTCAGACAAAAGCCACTTCTGATCAATGGCAAGCATAAATTACATTTCTTTTAGTTAGTTAAATTTCTTTCAGTAAAATAATGCCACCTTCTCAGTATCACTGCAGTTGTGCTTCACTGATTCCTCACACACAGTTGAAAATTCTGTGTTACGGGAAGGGGCTGAATTTAGTAAATATTTCCCAAATACAGGTATCTGGTCTTTCCTATGGGTGAGGAAATCCAGGAAACTGATTGCACGTTATGGGAGACAACTCCAGTCATTAGTACTGCTGAGGGAGGTGGGAAAAGTCAAAAAATGAGCACAGATTGTAGAGGTTGTTTGCTTACAGTGCTAAGCTTTCCATTTAATGCAACAAGGTAAATATGAAGAAAGAGAAAAAGCTCTTTATATGGGGTGGAGGGGAATCTACCCTGGAGGAGCAGGTTGATCAGAGTTTTCTCATTCTGTCATTTCCATCAGAAATTCCCAATGGATGATCAAGTAAGATTAGGCCAGCAGACAGAAGAGATCCCTTCCTCTACTGAGAAGGTACATCGCTGCCTGTCCTCATGTCTAGAGAATGCATTCTGCGCGTCAGAGGCACCAGGTGAAAGACTTTCAATTCCTCTTGATTTGTGACCTCCAAAACTTCTCCAGTGAAGGTGATAATCCCCACACGGACAGTGCAAGCCTAATGATAATTATTTTGTTCTTTTTCACTCTCTTTTCAGTGACCACTTGGATGTAGCTCACATAAATTTGCCATCACTGTTACAGGCAGACCTTAACAGTGAATCTTATGCTACTTACACTGATTTTCAAACTGCAAGTTATCGTCAACTTCAAGAACATCATCCCCAAACAAAATCAAAATTCTCACCCCAATTCCTATTGTCCTTCAGCCCACATAGTGTGTCTCATGGCAGTTTAAACAGATCTCTTCCAATTTCAGGCAGAATAATCGTCACTTTGCAGATGAATTCCACACTTAACAAACTGCAGATCAGAATCACATGATTTTCATTTCCTAGATGAGAAGCCAACAAACTTCTCTGTCTATGGAGTCAAGTGGACAGTCCTTGCCATCCTGAGTAACAGCAGATGCATTTACTTTTTAATACACAATTAGGAAAATAAGGGGTTACTGTTGCTTGTTCACAAAGAAGGCTTACCTTTTAAAAAGCTCTCAGGGGATTACTAAATTGTACAAATTATTTAACTTTCCTCTATAACCCACCTCTGAAGGAGAAATGAGCTCAAGAGCTCCCGTTAATACCTGGAAGATGGAGGAGGAAACACTTAGAATGCAAAGGATAATTTTATTTTTCTTGTAAGACGGATGACTCTTCCCGCACAACTTACTGGCATCAAGCACCAATGAGAACAATTGCTTTGGTGTACATGCTTGCCTACGGAAAAGGACTACGAATTTAAATGCTAAAACAGTAACCAATGTGAAATGTCACCTGGCTAGCAGTTCAACCTAATTACTTACACAGATTTATTTTTAAGGCACAAAAACAGCATGTTCCTTGGGAGAATTACTTTTTGCCCTTCCCCAAATAAATACAATTAACATTTGCCAAGTAGAATTCTTCTTCTGCAATTAAGGACTTGCCAAAATTAGATAAAGTACTCAAAAACACACTGGGGCAAGAGTGTCGCTGGGAGTCTCTCCCAGAGCTGTGCTTCTGGAAGAGGAAGAGATGTTTCGTACAGGACTCGGCACCAACAAGCCTGCGTGCCTGTGATACTTCTTTCTAAAGCCTGAGTGGCCTTGAACCCTTGTGGGGACAAGGCTGGCATGACTGGAAGCCCTCCCTTGGCATCTTGCCATCCGTGTCCTTTACTGCCCTCAGCAAATGCCAGCAGCACTTCTGAAGGGAAGGCATGTACATAATGCAATCCCACAGCAGCAGGACAAGCTCAATAAGGGGGCGGGGGAAGCAAATACATCGATTTGAAGGCTCAAGGTAGGACAAAATACAGGTAAGCACAGGCTTGGTTTTAAGCTGCCTGTAAGACCGCTCATGTGGAGCCTGTGCTGGAATGGGTCTGACAGGCTACAGCCAAAACAAACACAAACACAAAACCCACCTCTGACCCAGAATTTTCTGCAGGTAAAGGCTCTTGTTCTTCTTATGTGACCTGGTTCACTGAGATAAATTATTATTTTCCTAGTCCTCCTAACAACAGCACCTAATATGGTGCTGAGTCTCAGCTCCACATGCAGCACCCCCATCTGTGGTGCTTAGCGGAGCCTGTGGCACCCCAGAAAAAGAAACCAGCCCATGAGCAGCATCCAAGTGTCAGTCAAGCTTGTCCCGATCCAGGACAGGTTGTAATTAAACCCTGCCAATCATTCCTTCTGTCGTGGCAATCCCAGGCATAAATGTCACCGTGGTAGATGTTTGGCTTAAAGGGCAACTTTGGCACCATCTGCCAAAACACTGGGGTGTAGGAAATTAAACAAATAGAGTCTTTGCATGACACAAAGCTTCTCACAGTGTGTTCAGTTTATTATCAATAGCCAAGGTGGGAGAAACATTTAAAGACACTTAAGTACCTCAGATAGAATGGCATTAAAAATCCTTTTGCAGAAAACAAGATTCCCAACAGTTCAAGCAAGTTCTCCCAACCTGCTCCAACAGTCCACTGGCTTCGTGTGCCTCACTTTACAGTCTGCCTTTGTTATTCATGGCCAGAATAATTTTATGACACTGTCTCGAGGCCCTGGTTCTCAAGGGACTCACTACCCATGCACTTAATTTCAATGTGGTTTGATTTCACAGAGCTAATCTGCAGCCCCTAGGTCTGTTCAGGCGGGCACCGCTGTTCAGCACGGGGCTTCTGCTCACTCTGAGATTCCATGCAAGTGTCAAAAATATGTAAGAACTGGGCATTTCAAAGCTGGGCATTGAGTTTTAGAAACAAGAAAGTTTCCCAAGTTCAAAACCATCTATAACAGAATGGAAAGCGTCCCATAGTAAAAGCAGATTTAGGTTATCATGTCCATGGCTACTTTAAAGGAAACTTCCCTTCAAAAACCAGAAACACCCATCTTAGAGTAAATATTAAAATATTATCATTTAATAGTATTCTGTATTCCTGTAATATAATGCTGATAAATAAAGACTTAAAAATACAAAACTCAGCACAGTGTTCTCAAAACCTGACTCTGCAAGCAGGATGGACAAGGGATTTTGTTCTAGTCTGTGAGTTTCTTTTCCCTCCCATAACTAAAAAATAAAGACAGCAAATTTCTTTGAACTTACATAATTCAAGCTTGTTATTTTCCACAGGGCTAAACTGGCCTTTCAAATTCTTTAAGCTTGGCATTGTATGAAAGCAGATATCAAATATTCAGAGAGCTCAATTTAGAAAGATCATTTTTCTGAGGCTGAGCCTTTCTGAAGAGCTTCCTGCAGCACTCCAGACAATGCCTCAAACAGCCACTCCCACCAAGCTGAGGTCACTTAACCTTGCCAGGCCATGTTTTTGGAGGCATCGGGCCAAAGGGAGGTACAGGTCCATTGGAAAGGTGGGAAGTGTACAGGGTGTGAGGTGCCAGAGAATCTGACTGCTGCCAACGATGAAAATTTGCTTATATTAATTAACCTGTTTTGCACAATGAGTGGTTGAGAACCATGTCTTCTTCACATGTGAAAAGCTGCAATGTCACCTGTGTAGTCCTCTGTCACTGCCTTCTATCAAAATCTACCTCTTCATGTCAAAATCTGAGTTCAGGAACGCCAGTGAAGAGATGCCCCATGTGAATTAACTGGGGTGTACAGAGGACCTCTGTGAAATGCATCTCCAGTCTGTGGCAAAGCACAAGGCTGAAGCACCCACTGCTGCTGTATTTCATTTTACTCACTATTTCTAGAGTACCCAGAAGATGCAGTCTGTCCTGGTTTTGAGACAAATTTAGGAGGAAAACATCCCCAAAAGGGTTTCTCCTCCCGCCAGGAAATGCAGGCCCCGGCCGCCCCTCGAGGAAGCTGCGTTGGCCAGGCAATACCTGTGAAACACACTGAAAACCGACATTGGATAACATCGAATTCCTAGCATAGAATCACCCCAGGACACAGCCTGAACACAGCACTGCAGGACCTTCTCCTTCACACAGGCAAGGATGTGTTCAAGGCAGGAGAAGGTTTGCTCCTTCCTCCCCGAGCCTTGCCACATCACTCATAGGTACAGAGGGGCTGCTTGGGTTGGGACCTGCTCAATGCCTGCCCTAAGACAACAGTTTTTCCAACAGGGCTCAAAATCCAGTTGTTTTGTTTGCATCCTAACAAGCCTCTCATGCTGCCTAAGAGTTGGCTCCTTGCTCTTGTAGGTGAAGGAGTTAGTGTAGAAAGTGAAGGGAAGCCACTGGTCCCAGTATGGGCACTGGGAGTCCAGTCCTACATGCCAGGCCAGAAGAATAATAAAGCAGTAAGAAATACAACATTTGGTTCTTCATTCAGAAAAAGGACATCATAGAATGGTTTGGGTTGGAAGGGACCTTAAAAGATCATCTGGTTCCAACCCACCTGCCATGGGCAGGGACACCTTTCACCAGAGCAGGCGGCTCAGAGCTCCATCCAACCTGTCCTTGAACACTTCCAGGGATGAGGCATCCACAGCTCTGAGGAACCTGTTCAAGTGCCTTCTCACCCTTACAGTAAAGAATTTCTTCCATATATCTGACCTGAGCCTGATGTGCTTGCAGTACCCTTGGATGAAGAGCAACACCAAATTTTATTATTTAATACTTATTATCAAGCATTGCTTAATCCAAGTTTGCTGTAAAATCCAAAGACACATGATCAGCTTAGATAAAACATAGACCCTCTGCCTTCATGCACTATGTAGCTAGGAAGATGTCCTATTTTATGCTGCATGACTTTCCATGAAATTAGGAAGTACAGCTAACACAGAGGGCTTTAAGAGCTTAAATGTGTTACAATAGTTGCATTAGATATATTTTAAAATACCTTTTCCAGTGCTTCTCTGTCAGCCAGCTCCTGTACAGCCAAAAGCTTGATACTGTAAGAAAAAACAGAGAGAAAAAGAGAATTAATCACTCCACTGCGAGCATTACAGAAATCAAAGTAACAGCACAACTGAAGCTCTCTTTTTATCGTCACTCTTGACAAAAGAAATACAAGAAACACTCAGGATTAAACAAATAAATGCAAGAGAGACGATGTCACTTTGTTTGCCTTGAATTAGCCATCACAAGCAGATTTTCTGGTTTCCAAATGACAAGCGTATCTGAATTTGCCTTACGGAGAAACTGCATTAATCATTACTTTTGTAATATCCCAAATTAACAACAAAGGATCTTCTAAATGACAAACACAGAAAGATATTCTAGACATTTCTATCAGTTGTAGTCAGCCTTGTTCCTCAGTGTCAACACATTTCTATGAGTCCCACAATAGCCATTCCCAGGGATTTGCAATATTATATATGAGGTGCAGTAATTAAGACAACCCAGCTCAAGAAATTTGAGGGAGAGATGATGGAAATGTGCACTACTGTTCAAAAGTAGGGTAGAAAGATAATCCACAATTATTATTCTTGCAATGCCCTTTGCTAATCAATCCCAAATTTCTTCACCTACTGAATCTTTTCTAAGTTTACCTCTAGGGGCTAAATCCTGCATACTGAATCTCATTCACTTCAACAAGGTTATAAGAGTTACTCAAGCAGGATTCTGCCCTGTAAGACAGGCAAAATCACAGCTAGATCAGGGTATATAAGAGAACCTTATGCAACATCTAATCTTGCATGATCAGTTTAATGAGTAATTAGAAAGTATCCATCCTCCTTCAACTTCAGTTACTTGCATGTGTCCCCATGTAGTAAGTCTGATCTTTTCCATAACAAGCAATTTCAGGAAAAGGTCTTGTTGCATCCCCACCGAGCTGCAGGGCTCACAGGATGTGTATGACCCTGGAAAGTGCTGCCAGCAGGTCACAGAAGGTGATCTTTCCCCGCTATGCAGCACCAGCAAGGCCAGACCTCACACCTCCCACCCCTGGGCACTCGCCATGGAGTGTCCACAGCAGCTGCCTTGGCCAGGGAGCAGAAGAGATCAACAACATATCTACTTCAAGAGTTGGGCATCTACTTCACGATGTCACAGTTAGGATTCAGTTCACCTAAACTTTAGCTCTCCACAGCTTTGGTGCCCAATCAAAGCTAGCGTTTAGATTCACTCTGTGGATAACGACAGGAGAGAGGAACTTCGCTGCCCCTCGGTGCTTTAACTCGCCTATCCCGGCATCATCCCTCATGTTCTCCCACAAGGGCAGAAGCGGCTGTCATGCTACACTGCCCCAAGTCGGACTTACAGAAAGCTGGCAGGATTTTCACCCGTGGAGTACACCTGGATTGTAACTCCATGTGCTCACTTTTCTTACCCAGTCTTAAACCCAGTCACTTAATATATTATCCTTGGGCTCCAGAGGATAATTTCCTTTATCCAGGGATACAAAAACATTTGCATGGCAATAGAAGAATCAAATGATGCATATAAATATTGTTCAGATTACTCCCACCACCCTGCAACAGACACAGTAAAAAGCCAGTATAGTTAAAAGCTCATATTCAAGAAGGTGTGAACAGTCAACATAGAAGTCTGCCAAAGAATATAATACAAAAAGTTTTATTAGCCTTTCAGAACCTCAGAGCAATACTGCATAATTCTTGAACATCCACTGGCACCTTATATGCTAATTATGTACATCCATCCTGCAACAGCAGCTGGCAAAGCATAGTTTTAGTCCTGTCCTTCTACAGCTTTCCACTCCTGGTATTCACAGCCTAATCCCTAAACACCACTGTGCTTTTCACTTTAATGGACTTCTAGTTTTCAATGTCTTCAAGGCATCATAAAAAGCCTATATCCAATGAATTATAAAATAGCCACAGACAATACATTTCTAGTCTTTAGAGACTATTACTACTAAGACACAGAGGGTGGAGATGGTTCAGAAAACAATGGAATAATTAGGAAAATGAAAAAGGTATTCCATTAAAGCCCAACCACTGCGGTAGCAGGGGACATGTGATTTGGTGTTACTGTTTGGTGAACACACACATTCAGCTGAACTGGAACGCACCTAGGGAAAGTACAAAGCCAATATAAGGTATTTTTAAACATCTTTTTCCTTGTAATTCAGCCAGCATGCAAAACAAAGATGAGATGGGCAGCAAGCAAAGCTGGGCAGCTCCATTTATAAAACACTGCAGTACTGTCCAACTCAGAAGGAGCCTCAGCTGATGCACCTTGAAGAACAAAGTCCAATAACCCAGGCAGTATCAATGCAGCCACAATCAAGACCTGTCTCTGAATTCAGGAGTCATGTCTTTGTTTAGGATGACTCACCTCTGTTGCAGTGCACTTGAGAAAAACACAGGACGGGTGAGAGGGAGATACGCTGACACACACAAGGATCCATTCAGGTTGCTCACAGCCAGCTGTGCTGCTGCAGAAGTGGCTTCAAGTCTGTGTATACATGGGTTGGGGGTATGTAAATTACTTTTGTCTTTTTCTTTTTGAAGCCAGAGACTTTCTGATTACTTAATCAAATCAATCAAGGCTGCAGATGCTTTTAACAATTGGCTGATTTATTTCTAGAATGTTATTTGTGAGTTATCTGATACTCAATAGCTGCACAAGAAAGATGCAGACTGCCCCAAAAGCAAGTACTATTTCAATTAAAGATTATCATCTCACTGTAAAAACCTACCTTCCTTCCCACTTACACCTGTAAAGCCCCACAAGAACTTTTTCAGCTGGTGTGTGTTTATTTAAAACAAAGTATACAGCCACACAGAAGCATGTAACAAAACAGGGAGCAGGAATCTTTTTACTTTATTTCATTATATAATGGAGATCTTGTACATTTGTTCAGAGGTGAAGAACCCATGCAAAGGGTTTACATCTTGCAGAGATACTGCATATGCAGGGTCAGAATTAAGTCTCAGTTCAAAGCTGATCCATGATTTGCAACAACATTGGTTTGATTCCTGGAGAGAAAAAGACTTCCTCTGCTGTTACAAATTGAGAAATCAATGTTTGCCTAGTACTTTACTCTTTCCTCCTCAGGTGATACCTGAAAATACCTCAGGTATTTTTACTTGGTCAAAAAGAATCCGCAAATATCAGCTTTTATACAACCAGCTGCAAGTTCCTTCTTTCCTTAAAGCACCATCACAGATGCTGTCTCTGTCCACTGGATTACAGTCCATCACCAGGAAAATTGCTCTTAATAACCAGTTATTTACTGCTATTTCTTCCAGCAGTTCCAAGCAACATTAGTATGGGATACTTGATGCAATGTCAGCCTGGAAATGCAGCTTCTTTCAAGGCTGCTGCTTTGGGCATTTGATGCTTCAAAAAGAAATCAGGTTGCTTATTTAGGCACCACATCAGCAATCTTACAACCACTGAGAGCAGGTCATAACTTCATTTGCTGTTTGTAGCTTTGGTATTCACCCAAGGATTTCAAAGTAGATGGGAACATAGTCAGTAACGGGG
>VZTJ01004682.1:2425893-2453646 GCA_013397795.1 Orthonyx spaldingii | reverse complement strand
GGGGTGGGGTTTTTTGTTGTTTGGCTGTTTGTTTTAAATACAGACCTGCTGCTGGAGTTGTCTCTTGCTGCTAATGCCTAATGGGTCCCAACGCTTCTCTTCCTGACTCTGTCTGCCCCTGTGATGATTGCTTTTGCACAAGGGTAGTGAAAGAACAGCAGGCTCCCACCAACAGCATGGCAGACTGTTTCACACAGTGAGATGATGGGGGAGCACCCTGGGGCTGCAAAGGAATCTGTGCCACTCCTTTTCTGGGGTTGCCCACACTGACCAGGGCAATGGGTCACCTAAGTGGGGTGCTTTTAGAGTGAAGGAGCAACCTTTAAGACTTTCATCAATACATGCACATGTATTTACATGCTGTAAAAAGCCATCTTATTTTTGCTGGCATATCCCATTTACAAATCCGTCTTTCCTCTCCAAGAGCCTGTTCACCCACACCCCCATAAAAACAAAAGCAGAAGGAGGAAAGAAAAGCATGCTCAATGACTTTCAGCCTCGTACACTTCCTCCATCTACCCCTATGAAGCTGGATGAGGAAAAAAAAAACCTACAGTTTCTCCTTTTCCAATAAAAGCATCTGTATCTTCTCAATCACTCCTTAAATGGAAGGAAAAACTGTGTCCACTGCTACATCTTAACGGCTGCTGGAAGCCACCAGAGAGCTTATGAAATAAGCTGATGGGCTTGGATGGGAATACCATGCCATATTGCTTTGGGACTAACTGCCAGCTAATGACACAACAAAATATGTTGGAAGATTCTCAGGAAAAAATGTATCTACAGTAAGAAGAAATTATGATAAAATCAGGAAGCTGCTTTTCCTGCATATTAAATGTGTTTATATCTATCTATACTATAGATACACGTAAAACAGATCATATACATGTTATATATAAATCTAGAAACATTCAGATATATACACAACTATATATAGGTGAATTTATTTAGGGCTACTTTTTTTGCAGCTTCCATATTAGGATGAAAGCAGAAATTCTTCAATGTCTAGTCATTGCGATTTGTCTGCACGGTCTGAAACTAAAAAGCAGATCAAGGCACCACAGCTGGAAAGGGAACCAAGAGTAAATGGAAGGAGCAGAGAAGTTGAAATCCATCAAGCAAATTGGCAATGTAGTGCAGGCCACACAAACACTCCCACCCTGATGTTTGCATTCATGGATCCTATTACATTACGTGAGTGATTGGAGTATTTGTCATGGGGAGAAAGGAAATGTAATGGAACTAAAAGAGAGAAAACATGAATTATGGATGGTTACTACTGAGAGTTGAAGGGGGAGAACAGCAGCATTACCCAAGCTAACAGGCAGGAGGCAATTGAAATAGTTCATTTCTTTCCTTTCCTATTCCAGTGGTTCGCTGGGTTCAGGGATGCTCTCTACTTGCTGTTCTCTGTCCTAAACTTGCACCAAAGCCATTGTTTTGCAGGACCTATGATCTCTGCACTGAGGATCTGATTTATGTTCAGCTGGTGCTGTAGTTTCAGTGCAGCTGTATCATTGCAGGAACAGAATGATGATTCATAAATTCTCGGCATTGTGTATTCCCAATGCACGAGAGAAAAACCAAAAAGGTTGCAAGAACAGCAAACTTCTTCCTAGAACTCTGGAAGGGAATAAAACATGCTCACAATGACCCAAACCACAACCAGGTGCAGAAAACATGTGAATGTCCACGTACAATGAGCCCTGGAAGCCTTCTTGACCTCCTCCTTGGAAACACCCAACCCAAGCTATTTCCAAATGGATGAAATCCATGCTGCTGTGCATACAGACTTTCACTATATCAGTAAGCAGAGCAGGTCACACTCAGCAAAATTAAGAGGGGAGCTGCTCAAAACTCACAGAATCTCTGCGATGCTAAAGAAACACCACTCTTATCCATCTACCCAGAAAAAGGTCTCCCGAGTTGTGAGGCAGAGATGCTTTATCAGGACACTTGTGCAAATTCTGGGGCATTCTATTGCAGAGAGGGGGTTAGGACCAACAGGGAGGCATCCTGTAAATCCCTTTCACTGCATAGAGAATCAGATCTCTGGCCTAATTCTTTCCTTTTTCAGGTAAGGGGGAAGGAGACAGGATATAATTTCCACTTGTATAAAGTCTCTGAAGATTCCCTCAAACTTTTACACTAGAGGAAGTTACAGAAGGGTCATCCTTTGGGTGCATGCAATGCACACATAAATACTGTCCTTTCTTTCATTATTAGGTTCATAAATCTGCATTTCAGCTACAGAGTACTGAAGACTCAAGCACTGTGCCAAGTGTACTATTTAGAAACACTTGACTAAGTTAGAGGCCATCCTATGGCCTTTTCTCTTGACATCCTGTTATTATTCTTTCCTTTCCTTCTCCAATTCTGTCTCTGCAAACTGCAAAGCCAAGAGAGTGGCAGCAGTTAGAAAAGCAAAAGTCAGGGAAGACTTCCAAGGTCCTCAGAAGAAATGCTGGTTATTAAGGGCTGGGATACACTGCACTTGATTGAACAGAACCAAAGCTGATTCCTGAGAGGCAAAGGTTAATTAGGCAAATGGCTCAAAAGGATCAATCTGTTCTAACCCATTATTTGTTGATTTTTTTTTTTTACATTTTAAAAGAGTTTAAAATAGACTAGGCAGCTGAAAATATGTCCCAAATTCCCAAACGCATGAGATGAAACCACAAAAGGCCTGGGACTGCCAGTAAGATAATGACTACACAATAGTAGCCTAATGAATAAAGAAGCAGTAAATCAAATACCTATATTAAATTGTACTAAACACAGCAATCTTGTCCATACATAAATATTAACAGGGACCAGGTACATGCAGGGGCAATACAACCGCACTCCTAAAATCATTCAAAACTCAGGGTGACAGCCCAGGAGGCTTCTCTGTCACCACTTTCACCTCCATCTTCACTGATTGCTCCTGTGACAAACACTCCACTACGTGATAATTCAGGCAATAGAAGAGAGTACTACTGCAAGTGGCATGTGTGTGTGTTATATTTATGCACAAAAAAGTTACACCAGTTGTTGCAACTCACTTCTGACAGACAGCAAACCAAAATCAGTAGCCTGCATTTGAACAAAAAGTGGGGGGAGGAGGGGTTGGCTTTTAGTTTAATGCATATAATGATAAAATGCATTTTTCTTCCTCAGTATTTAATTTCTTACTAAATTTAGCTAAGAGCAATAATGTCTTCATTCAAACCAGTTCACCTTACGCTCAGTGGTTTTGAAGTTGGGCAAAATCCTCTGTATAATGTGATAGAATTTTATTTTTTAATTTTTCAAAGGATGTCTGTTTCCGTATAATTCCACAGGAAGAGAAAGACTCACAGAGAATGTTATGTTTGTGGCAACATTGATTTCTTCTGAGTCATTAAAACTGGACATGAACAACTTATTTAACTTGCACTGAATTATTCAAATCTGTCCAATAAGGGAGGAGATCAAGACTGAAAACAAAAATTTAGAAGGTCATAAAAATCAAAGGTGATTTAGAGCTTCCAAATATAGGCATTATGTTATAGTGTACATAGTCTCCGGCACTTGGCTCTTTTTCTGGATTTTCTGAATCATCCCCTGCCGGAGTAGAGCATCTTAGTTCCAGAAACAGCACCTTCTCCCACCCAATCCTGCCCTACTGCAGCAGTGGAAAAACTGAGTAGTCTCTAGTTGAATGGAATGGATATGCTTGGGAAAGGGCACACCACCACACTGCCGTTCTGCCATGAATTACAAAGCTAGCTGCAAAATTATGGGGCCTTGGGAGTCAAAGTGGTTAATAGGGACTCTATTTCAAAAATATACCTCTGTGTCCCTGCAAAATAAAATGTGATTTGACATTGCCTGCTTCCCTTTCTCTGTTAGGTATGTGAACCATATGCTATCAAGCTCTTAGGTGAAAGCTCATCATGACCCCTTATTCAACCTCATAAATTTAACGCAGTGCTACTGTGCCATACATGCATAGCCTCGTCTCAGATGAATGAGTTTACACAGTTAAAATCATTACAAAGGAATACAGTGAAAAACAGTTTGTTTTACAAAATACTTGCTCAAGAGCAATGCTGCATATTATGGTAGTACAACCACAATCAGCTGGTGACATCTGAGTGCCACTAAGATTTAGCCTGATGTTGTGCAAAGAGTATTGAAGCTTCCTGGCTAAATCTGGATACAGAACTCTGAAGTTTTTTACAGCACACTCAAGAAAGAGATTGACCCTCAAGAGCCAACTCCTACTTCGAAGAGGCTGGCGGAGCGCCACAGCCATTGTGCATTTTGTATGAGCATCTTTTGAAGAAGACTTCGTGCCAAACTGGAATTGTTTAAGTGGTGCAGGACTCTAAACACCAGGTATTAAAACAGAAGAATAAGCACATGAAATGCTCAGAGAGACACTATGAAATCACTGATGAGAGGCACTGTGACAAGGGAAAAGGAGCATAAAAGGTTTCTGCTCTACAGAAACCAAGACCAGTGCTTTGGTCAAGTGCACTTTTCTCTGTGGCTCTTTCACGAGCAGCTTATGTTGTCTTACAAATTCAAGGATATTTCGACAAAAAGGCTAAAATGAAGTGCATCATTATAACAGGTGGCAAACAAACCAGAAACTGTATTAGCAGACAGCCCGTGTATTTTAAGGACTTCCCACTCTGTGTCCAAAAGCCAGCCCACCCATATTCCTAGAGTGGAGCTTGGGAAGCTGGTGACAAGACCTTGACACCAGTGCTCTGCAAGGGCAAGGGGCAGGCATCCAAAAACTTTGTCAAGGTGACTGAGACCTTGTGCCCGTGAGAGGGGGGGAAAGTGTTGGTTTAACAAGATAACACTCATGCATTACTACTGCAAGAGAAGTCTCCAGCGCAGGCCTAGCCTAACGCTATCGAGTCTGCACGTCAACAGAGTGGTGCGTCAGTCAGCACAGCCATCTGCTGCTCCACACACAGGAATGGCATCAGGATCCACCGCCAACAACTGGGTTGCACTCTTTACAGCATCTATCCCATATGGTGATGGAAAGGTCACAATAGATGAGAATTCCTCAAAACTGTCACTCAGCTAGCCCACTTGAAGGTTACTGAAAACAGAACAACCCAAGCTTTGAATGAATATGAACATTCATTCTCTTAAAAATGAGGTCAATTGCACAGTCCAAAACACAAAGTGAAGAAATGGAAAACTGTGAAAAGAAGCGGGCCAGAGGGAGCAAAGGCAGAAAACACAAGTTTTGCATACCAGTGAAGATGACACTCCTCCCTCTTGCGTGCACCCAAGCCTTTAAATGTCAGAAAAGCCACAGAAGACAACTCAGCCTTCTGTCAGTCTTCGCCACTGTTTACAAGTGGTGTTGATGTCAAGCCACGAAGAATTTTGTTTACACTGATGCTACACTCTTAGGTTGCCAGAAATGCAAAGAATATTGTAGTCAGAAAACAACAGTTTGCCAATACTGAGGCTGCATCTGCAAGAGCCCACAGAAAGCACAAATTAGATACGAAAACTACCTCTCAAATAAGGGTAAGAAGTTAAAAGCCTTCTTTCCAAGAGCTAATTACAAAAGTACCCTATCAGCTTCACCTACAACATCATGATACTGCATTAGAAAAGGGAACTCAGCTTATGGGGCATTTGAAGTGCCATTTATATAACTTTAACCTAAATAACAGACCAGAAGGTCTTTCTATCAGTCCAGTTTTTTGTACTTTAATAATGACTTTGAAGTGTGATGAGGGTTACGTGAAGCTTAAGCCTCCGGTTAGCCAAAAGCCACAACTGCATATAGCCTTTGCTCTGAGTATCAGAGTAACACGGAAAGGTTTTGATTTAAACCTCCAGGGGATGCATCACATAGCTGTAACTCTAATCCGGGAGCAAATGTAATCTGTCCTCAGTTCTCAAAGTCAGAAAAACTGGCTGAGTTGACACTCTCCCAGCCAACAGCTGTCCTAAAACCAGCCTCTGCTCAGTTTGCTGGCAGTGATACACCAAGCAGAAGGGACAGACCACTCAAAAAGACAGTACAAGCAACATAAGCATGCAGCTGAGCAGACTACAGCCTATTTCCACAGGCTGCTACCATTCAATTTTTCTACTGCATTTCAGAAAATTCTTTGAGACTGTGTGTGGCAAAGAGAAGAATCCTCTACCAACCAAATCCTGGTTGCCTGTCTCTAGCAGTACTACAGAACCCCAAACACAGGAACATTGGTCAAAAGAGACCATTGTATGCAGCAGCATGCTCAACACAGGGCTATCATGAGGTCAGCTGTAGCTTCACAGGGCTTCATTGACACAGCTGAGTTTCTTCAGGATCTTCTGGATTCAAGGGCTACCATCTGCCACAGTGGCCACTCCCTCAAATTATACACTATTATAGAGCATAATAACTTATTACTCATCATAAAGGATAATTATCCTGCGTGGCAAATATATACAGTCATAACGGTCTTTGTTGACAAAGGAGGAGGCTTATCTGACTAGATACAGGGGTCAAGTAATGTTTTCTTTCCCCTGCCCCAACAGCAGCTCATGCCAGATTCCTTAGAGGACGGAGCAAGACACATAGTAAAGAAGGCAAAGGGCTTCTCTGCTTTCCCTGCTGCTCTCATGTAACGGGATGCCACCAGTCTCCGTGTAAGCATCTCATCTGGTGGCTCCCAGGCTTTCTGGGCTGCAACCTGCTGTCAAGATTGAAGCTGCCCTCCACAGCAGATGACACGCTGTTGTGAAATATTTGACCAAAAGATACACAAAAGGGATGTCTCACCAACGACAAAACCACAGTCAAATCAGTCATACCCTCAGGAATGAGGTAGGTGGAGGGCAACTAATCTTTTATTTGAGCTTCTGCCTAGGACCTAAACTGTGTGGCATTTTCTGGCGTGCATTTGTTAATGTGCGATGTTAAAAGTTTCCTTGAAGAAAGCACAGCAGAGGGTTTTCCCCCTTGTTCTATAATGTGCTTAGAAAATAGCACAGTTGAGTTACTTTACATTCACTTATCACAGCAGCCTCTTTGTTCTAGTATCTTATGACTTTGAGATCAGGACAAACTTCATCAGTTAAGGAGGGTTTCATCAGTTTAATCGCTCGTTAAAGCGATCTATTTCTCCTACCAAAGAGGAAAAATCTTAAGTTTCTGTCATGGGAGTTATTGCTGAGAGTTTTAAATTGTAGAATACTTATATGTGGAACAGAAAGTTTCAAATCAAGAGTGTTATCTGGGTACACAAACAGAAGCTTATATTACCTGCAATAATTGACACTGTTACAAAAGCAGATCTTTTGGTCAATGTCTGCAGAAACAGTGTACAGCAGCCTGCCCAGTAAATGCTTTCCCATAGCTGAGGACTGTGCACAGGAACATGACAGCTCACAGTTTCTTCTCGGTCCTAAGGAAAAGCCATATGCTGTGGAAGTTCAAGAAGAATGCCATCAAAGCAGAGTCTCCTGAAAATCCAGGTGAATGGGCAAAACAGCCACGAAGCCAGGACCCCATGTAATTTCTAAAGCAATTTCTGCAATTTCAAGGGCATGAGTCATGACTTTATGGCAAATAGAACCACTGCATTTGTCAGAGTAATTAAAAAAAAAAGCAAACAAATGAGCATTAGTGTCAATCTCCAAGTGCTCAGATTCGATAAGGAATAGTGCGGCACAGTTGAACGTGGCCAGGCAGAGCAGCATCATGCAGAAACACAACTGCACTGCCCAGGAACCCTGCTCCCAGTGCCAGCACCATCACCATGCTGGCCACATTCACCCTCCTGGGGTGGCCATATGGCAGGGTTCCGTCTCCCTCAATGGGCAGCTGGACTGACCAAATGCCAGAGGTGACCACCTGGGGAACCTCTCTCCACGCCATGTTCCCACCCCACAGCAGCTCCCCTGCCTCTGAATTTTAAAGTTAATGTCTTCACACACCATTCCCTGTGGACTTCCACATGCTTTACAGAGGCAGCAAGTGGTGATGCCCCAAACATCCAGGGCATAGTCTGGCTGTCTCTTGCAAGTGCAGGTAACATGGTCTGAGCAGTCACCACTCCTGTTATGAGCTGGATTCAGCAGCTGTTTAAGTGAAGCCAATTTACTTGGCAAACAAGAAGCTCCCAGATTAACCTGGATCAGCATGGCGTGCTGAGAAAGAGTAACAAGCAGCTAGCGGGAGATCTCAGGAACACGTGCTGCTTCTTCAGCGATCAGGATGTGCCTGAAGCCACAGAGAAGTGACAGCACTCATCCAGCACTGTGTCAGAGATGGAGGTAGGGCAGACCCAGAGTGGCTACAGGTCCCAGCCATAACGTACTCCACTTAACCTCACTTTTCAGTTTCTCATGTAGACATTTTACAGTGCAGGAAAGCATGCACGTTATATAATGCTAATTATATAGTGTCCAACTTAAGGACAGTATTAATGCCTTATTCATTCCTTCAGCATTTACTCTTCACTATTTGGATCATTTCTCTGATTTTTGTAGTAGCCCCCCTTGCTCCTCCCCTCCCCTCCCCTCCCTCCCTATCTAGTCAAATAGCTCCTAGCTATAATTTTGATTACAAATTGCAAGCACTGGTTGGTGGAGGATTAATTATGGAGATGGAGGCAGAGGAAAAACCTGGTGGATGACAAGTGGAAGTTGAGAAGCATGGGACAGCAACAGGAAGTGTCAGTCTTCTCAGCAAGGCCCTGTTAAGCAACAGAAGTCCTAGGCTGTCTCATTCTCAAAGGGCATCAAATAAATCCCCAAACACTGAACAGATGCAGCTTAATCTTAAATGGCCATGTGGTATTTAAAAAATAAGCCAAAATAAGCAAAAATCAAAAGCAGAGCACCTAAGAAATCACAAAGGCTGGCAGGATGGAAAGGGTCATTAATTTTATTTTAAAGCTCTCCATAAACACTGATGCCTGCAAACTGTCACAACTGCTGCAGTGCACAGCCAGCGTGCAGGTATGTAACCAGTTACTAAAGAAAGCTGTAGAAATGACTATTACATAAATTGCAGAGGACTGCATCTATGGAGGAATTCTATTTAACCAGCCTGCTAGTATCCACTAAGAAATAAAAAGGAAGTTTTGAAGTCTAAAGAAAGGAGGACTTGTCATAATCTGCCTTACCAGATGCATAATAGTGGACAGTAAACATGATTCTGCTGTGTCAATTCTGGACACCAAAGGTTTTTCTTTAGAGAGGTTACAGGTAAACTTAAAAGCAAAATCCTGAATCCTTCTAATTTTAAAAGACTGTGAGCTTGTCGGGGATTAAAAAAAAAAAAAAAATAAATCTTTTTAAAGCTCTTCAAAGAGCCACGGAAAGGAGATTTTGTTAAACACATGATTCTCAGCATCTTCTTATTTGTGCTACACAGTGTGTGTAGGGCAAAGATTTAAGGCGCTTTGCCTGTGAGTGGATGCAGTCTGCCACGAGCTGCAGCAGTGTGTGTTTCCTGAACTGAAGTAACCCTGCACAGGCAGGGATCCAGCCAGACATCTTAGGGGTTACTAGGATTCACACTGAAAGAGGAGAAACACTGACTCTCACTCTCTCTCACTAATAAAAATAAAAATTGCCAAAGGCAGAAGTCTCCACATGCTTAAATTCAGTCAGATATATATGGTTGGGATTGCGTTGCCACAGGACTGAATAAGAGGAAGTCCTCTTATCTCTCTTGGTTAAGCAAAAATAACTTGTCTTTCTTGCTTTACAGAGAAAAGAGAAAAACAGCACACACACCACACAGCCTCTGTACTACTGTCAGGGAAAGAAGTTCCTGATGTTATGCAAGTCCCAGCAGTGTAAGAAAGGTTAATAGCGTTTACTGAACTTTTAATAGGGCAGAACTCTAGCATACCTGCACAGCATCAAAAAGGTGATTCCATTCCTTTTCCTGTTTATTGCTCCATGACTAAAGGTTCAGAAGGAGAAGGGGTTTGGAGGCAGAAGCCATTGACCAATTCCCCTTTCCATTCACCTTGGCTAAGCACTGCAGCTTTTTGCAGCTGTGCAGCACACGTTAAGGGTACTGAAGCTTCCAGACACATTAATCACTTCAGTGGGATTGACTCTGGTTTGCAGTCCAGGATGTCTAGCGAGAAGGAAAGCCTCCACATGTTCTCCTGATGAAGGTGAGTCCATGGAACAGCATTTTGGAAGGCACAGTCACCCCATCAGGCTGGCTCCTCTCATGCACAATGCCAATCAGGCACCTGGGGCTTCCCGAATCTTAATCTACAGCTGAACTGCCTGTGGTCCCTTAGTTACTCACCAACTTCACTAGCTTAAGTAATAAAATACCAAGCAAATGATAACCCCTACTGTGGCACATACATATAAGCCAGCAAGAAAAATCACAACTGCTCCCCAATGCCTGAAACCTCAATATTCAGGAAAAGAATGGCAATGTCACATGACGAAAAGAAAGCAGGTATGGCAGCATTCAGTCACTTCACTGAATAAAAAGCTGAGTGCAAGATGGCAATTTTGGCATCTCAATAAGGTCACTGTGAAGCACCACCATCCTTGGGGATAGGAGCAGGAGGAAAGAAAAAGTGAGTCCTAACGGTGCAAAGAGGTAGGACAGGTCTCTGGGTGACACTGTAGGTCATAGCCAATCTCTTACCGAGTCCACAGGATGCTCAGCAAGGCAACAATGGCAAGAGTGGGTGGTGCCACTTGGACAGTGCCAGATGTACAAATGACCACGTAGTGACAAAAGAGGATGAGGAAAGAAGCAGTACCCTTGAGGAAGAAAGGCTACAGAGGCTGCAGTCGTACCTTCCTCTTTTAGCAGAACATCAGGAGGAGATGACAACATATGTAACATATTTCATGACATAAGCAGAGAGGAAAATGCTAAGGACAGCTTTCCCAGAAAAGCAGGGTAGGAGAAGGGAGCAGAAAGGAGAATTTTAAATTGCCCTTCTCCTATTCAGAGAAAAGCACAAAAAGTTCAGGCAAAAAAAAAGACACATTTTAGTAGTCAGCATGGGCAGAAAAAGAGGCTGAGCTACCACTGGAACAGATCTTCAGCTGTGATGCTCCTCCCTTCATTAAAACAGCTGGATGGCAGGGTGCTCTTGTCCCAGAGCCTGGATCACTACAAAATCTCCCACAAGCTGAAGTTTGCTGACCATGCAGGAGGAGTGGGTATGCACAGGCTGCAAGCAGCCGATGGCACAACTTCTGCCTATGCAAGGAAACCCAGGTTAGTGGATACCAGTTGCTACTTTAAGAAAGTCAAAGACAAGTCAGCTTTTTTCCAGCCTCGTAAGAAGCCACTACCCCCGCGCATACACGGTAATGACCACGAAGTTTCTGAGCAGTCATAAAGCACCCAAAGGAATGCTCATTGCCCTGACACACAGCAAAAGAGCCAGACCCAGGGAGACAACCTGTTCTGCTGAGCAAGCAGGGGCAACTTGTGCGTGCACAGATACAAAGACAGCGTGCAAAGAGAGTTTGGTTACACCATGAGACAGAGCCAACACTTTGCTGGGATCAATCTGCCCTGCCTCTCCGGCAGGAAAACATGAATTAGTCAACGTTGCCACAAACCACTTCACCACCAGCTCTGCACTGAAGAAATCTCTCACGTGGCAGGCAAACCATCTGATTTCCTAAGTCAGCAGAGCCAGCATGCTGGGCTTTTGATTTCCTCTCTCCCCTACCCCCAGCCCAAAACACAATAATGCTTTAAAGCCCTCTTTCAAGAAGGGAAATACCCATCGTGCCTACAGGATGTGAGAGGTGAAAGGGATGTGGGTTAGCTGGAGGAGGTGCAGCAATGTGTCTCCGACTCCTGTGCCCTTTACGTCACACCAGGATGTGACCCAAAGCTCACAGCAGACAGCAGCAAACTGTAGAATCATAGAAACATTTCGGTTGGAAAAGACCTCTAGAATCACCAGCTCCAACTAGCTCATTAACCTGACACCATCAAGTCCACCACTAAACCATGTCCCTAAGCACCACATCTACACATCTTTTAAATACCTCCACACTTGGCAACTCAACCACTTCCCTTGGCAGCCTATTCCAATATTGGCAACCCTTTCTGCAAAGAAATTTTTCCTAATATCCAATCTAAGATCATGCATATCATTGTGGGATCTGGCTGCGGAGCATCCTACCCACCACCCACTTTAGCTGTCCTATCTCTGGGGAACACAGCCTTTTCTACAGGACACAGCTCTGAGGGATAAAAGCAAAAGGTGTGAGATTACCGATCACAATAGATCTGCAAAATTTCTAAGTGTAGCTCTAAGTTAATCCTGCTACTATTTTAGAAACTATTTTCACCATTTTTGAATGTTCAGAAGAGGCAAAACTCGAAAGTTAGAGCCTGATGCTGCAAAGGAGGCTCCAACAACTATAAACCACTGATTTAGGGATCCCAGCCATGCCAGCTGGTGCTCATGGTTATCAATGCTTCCAGGTTCTCATCGCTAGGAGAAACCCTGAATAAACCCCAAACTATCAAACCCTGTGTACAAGCTCCTCTAGCACACCTCAGTGTGCCACAGACCACAGCTCTCATTCAATCCCAACTTCCCTCCACTCAAATATCTCCTTTAGAACCCCAAATACATGCAGCTAATAACATCAGAAGGGACAGCAGAGCAAAAAGCAGCACAGCCAGATGTACCAGGAGAAGTTCTAACTTCACCTGATCTCCTAACCTACTAGAAGGCAGGAAAAGATGATATAAAGCTGGAATAAATTTCCTTTACATCCTTTACTTCCTTGTTCTCCTTGGGCCTGTGAATGCCTTGAGAGCTGTGCAAAGTCTTCTGGAGTAGAACCAGGCGGGTTTACCTCAAGGCCACCATCTTATAAATTATACAATCCAAACCTCCAAGGTCAAATCCCTGCCCTGAAAGATGTCCTTGTAAAGACATCTGAATACATCTATTTATTCATTACCTTGTTCTCTCTCTCTGCTTGTATCTGGGTTTGGGAAGAAAAAAAGCCAGTTCAGTAAAAAGCACCCTCCCCCCTGTCCCATTAACCTGCTTTTATTTCCCCAGGCTACCAGCACCCAAAAAGAAACAGCAAACCAGTTGCGAATCATCCTCTGAGTGACTGCAAGGGGGTGGGGGGGGACAGCGCTTCTTCCTGCTGAAACCCAGCCCCACCAGTGCTAAACATTTGTGCTTCTTGTTGGCAGGCCAGCAAGCAGATAAATGGAGCACGGCCACAAGCCAGCCGGGCTAGCCAGGCATCCTCACTAACACACAACAGAGCCAAAGGCTCATCCCACCATCACACCATGTAGCCACCCTCCGCCTTGGCTCATCGCTAATTCAGGGTTACGTTATTCCCACGAACTGTCGCTTGTGTTCCTGCGTGGAAAGCCAACAAGGGAACATGCTAGCCTTCTGAAAAACCATACTCTGTGAGAAGGAGGGGATTAGGAGGGAACAATGTCGGAGTGTCTTCAGTGAGCTGGAAGCAATCCCAGCTTCTAGCTGCACAATGACATGCAGGAAGGAGTTTTGAAAGCTTCCCAGTCACAGAGGACCCCTGTGTGCCAGGCTCAGAGACGTCTGGACATAAGAATGGCCTTTACAGCATAACGATGCAAGAGGACTACAGAGCCCCACATGCAGACCAGCCCTGGCCAAGTGGGGAATGGTGGCTCAAGTTAGCTTTTCCTTTCTTGGCATTGGGTGCTAATTGTGTAGCCCAGATCCTTAACCTTATTTAGGTCAGGGGCTTCAGCACAAAACAGTCTTAGAAACACCAGACTTCTGTGGGAATGAGAAAGTCTGCTTGTCCAGACCCAGAGCTCTCCAAATATTGGAGCTGAAGTGTGAATGTACCTTGGAAAGAGATGACAGCAGATCGTGCTTGATGGGATGCACATAGTGGTGCAAAATTATGTCTTGTGCAGCTTTTGATATGATTTGCATGTCTTGTAACAAGCTCCAAGCCAAACAAACTCTTAACAAACTACAAGCAGGGCATGAAACAGGATTATGTGGATGCTCATGATGATGTTCCCCACAGGTTCTCCCTGATGCCCTGTCCAGCCACTGTGATGCCAAGCATGCCACTGATCTTCTCAAGCTTGAACAGGTAGTAACACCCCAAAACCAGTGGAGAAACGGTGGAGGTGGCAATGCAGACACTTGCAGGGAGCAGGAGCGAGAACATTGAATGCTGAGCTCTGGTGACAATTTTATTGGCTTCAATAGTGGACATAAAGCAACATAAAGAGGGCACCAGTAGTTCTTCTCAATGGTGTTTACAACCTGCAGGCCTACAAAGTCCATGGAGGAGAAATTATAAACCTTTTACAATGCTGATCCCACTCCTGTTTCTTGATTTTTCTGAGGATGAAGTAATCATTGCTCCATGGAAAGCATTCCAAATCATTTGAAGAGGTGTGCCTCGCACAGACTTTGTTAGCATGACTGCCTCCTAAATTTAGTTGTGCCATAAAAACTACCTATAAAAACAATGAAATCAGTAATTTAACACCTATGGACAATAACACAGTACTAAAATACATCTTGCCATTCATTGCACCCAAAAGACAGAACGCTAGTGTAGAAAACAGAATGTAAAAATAGGGTGACAGGAAAACATGCAGAAGTGTTTGACTGGATGAAGCATTCAGGAGGACAAAAACAAGGGATAATCAAAGTGTCCAAAATTTAATCACCAATTCAACTGGAAAAGACTTCTAGATTTGACAGTGTTTTCAAGAGCATCCCAGTTTTGAGGAGCAGACCTGGGAGGTGACACTTGAGCCAAGCACTGGGAATAATAAAAATGGAAGCCACAATCTCTGCTTTTTTTGGATGGTGGATCCATGCTGTTGTATGACCCTTGCTCCTCGATAACATGAAGTTAGCCTGCAGGAGATAAATACACAAGGAAATTTCATCTCCAGAAAAACTGAAGGTTTTAGACCATCATAGTTACATTCCTAGTGAAAAACACACTTAGGTATGAGTTAAGAGACTACACATACTTCACGCTGGTCTGGCTGTAGACTCCAAAACAATCCTCCAAAACATACCACTAAGCACTCTAAAAACTGGGGCACAGGGAAACTTGTGTGGGCAACTCAGGCTTTCTCCTACTAATACCAGGGATTAGCCAAATCAAGTTGGCACTGATGACAAATGACAACGCCATGACGAAGCTGATATTCCTCCAGTACTTTCTATTTTTAAGAGATATTCTGAACAGCGTGCTGTGCAGAAGAGCTGCTAGACAAAAAGATTCTTCTAATATAAATTCATCAGTCTCTCCTCACAGAGCTGACATCTCCAGACACTATCTTCAGGAAGATAAGATGCATATGGAAGAGGAACCATAAACTGTCAGTGTAGCATGCACCCACACAGCATAATCAGATAGGAACAAGATACTGAGCACTCACGCTGCCAAGTGCCCAAGGTACATACGAACTCCTTTAAAACAACTGCTCCAGGAAGTTAAAAATAATTCCATGTCCAACATATCAGGAAGTTAACAAGTTATTTTTCTGCAGAGCTTTTAGTACCTCTGAGGAACAGGAATAGAAAACATAAATACTTTTTCCTTTAAAGCAATGGTACAAGAGCCTCCTCTAATTGCAAGAATTCCTAACATCCCCTGACATAACAGGCAAGGCTGTAGTTTTCAGGCAGCTTTTGCCTGAAACTTGATATATCTTAAAAGGTACTGATTTTCAAACTGTCTGGCAAGAGGCCTCAGCAGAGAAAGAAATGCTGCAGCACATCTTGGAGAAAGAAGATGGCATTAGAATGATTTGAGGGAAGTATCACAGATGATCCAAGGAAACGCAAGTCCTCAGCCTTGTAGGTGAGAGATTATATCATTCAACCCTCATGGCGTGAAAGCAAAGGCTTGATAAGAAGCACTTGAGATAACTGGAAGTGCTCAAGGTAGGGCAAGAGACAAATGCAAGTGAAAGTAGTGAGCAAGCTTTAGATTCAGTAGGCGTGGAAAGAGGGCATGGAAGGGGGGGTTACGTTCAGGTTGCACGAGCAAACTTCAAAGATGAGGTCAAAGATAGAAGCAAGTTTATGAGGCAATTTCCTTTCAACCTATGGACAACCAATACACAGGTAACTGCCTAGTTTCTTACTTTCAGTTTCTTTTTGCCAAATTTCAATGCTTAGTTGGTCAACATAGGTCACCATCATCCTTGCACACAGCTCCTCAAAAAATCGGCTGTGCACACACACACAAAAAGGAAAAAATGGATAGAGAAGCAAGTCAAACCACAGCCAAGTCCAAGTGCTCTCAGTTTAAAACAGAAATGGGAAACACCACATGCTTGGAGGGAGCTTTTGCACAGCTTCCATTCAGCAGCAATGCTTTCAGAACTTTTCCTGACAACAGCCCAGAGTCGACATTGTACAAATATCTGTCTATATCTATATCCACGAGCTGATGACTGAAACTTTATCTCATCCTTTAAGCCATGACTTCCTTGTGTGCAGCGCTGCTTTGCACTAGAGAACTCAGAAGCAATTAAAACAGGACATTGTGGGGTTTTTTTGGTAACCATTGGGTAATTTTCACCAAGAGACTCCTCTGGGATGTGTTGGAAGTACATCTGTGCTATCTGCCAGCAGTATCAACCCCTCTGCCTTCACCCAGACCACATGCTGTTCATTGCTCAATGCCATGTTTCCAGGAGAGCGGCCAGCACAGAGGGCAGTGGGCAGCACTGGTAGGCTCCATTGATTATGAAAGGAGACTGTAAACACAACTGGAGATAAGGGAAAGAGCTGTACAAAGGACTAGCAGGAAGATGTAGACAGACAGCCAAAAATTGCACTGTCATTGCTGCCAGAATCATAGGAAAACTTGGGCTGGCCAGAATAAAGGTTGCAAAGGGTAGTCAGGTACCACTGCAGCATTTTCTTAACAATAACATTTATTTTAGCTCTTATTTCAGCAGTAGCTCTGGTGTTTTGTATATGGGGTCAGAAGCTCTTGCAGACATAGTATACTTCCTCTCCTATGGACTGTGGTGCTGGTATGTGCCTCACCACCATCAGCCCCACACATCACAAGAGGAGAACAACTCACAGATTTCCCTAAGGCGATCCTTATGGAAAGGGACCCCATCATTGCTCCAGTGCAAGAGCAGTATCTGCCTATGTTAGCTTAAGATAGGATTACCGCTGGAAATTTCCTGCCCTATTAGAAAAGCAGATTGTTTTAAAACAAGTCATGTGGGGTTGTTCCCAGCTAAGACTATCCTCCCTGACAGGGGTTCACACTATTCCATATTTCTCTCTGCTTAGAAGGCGATAAAGGGGGAGTAAGGTAGTCATTTTACATTCTACAGGCAGTAAGTTTGACAGCAAACCTGTAGAACTTGCCTTGCATGTATGAAAGAAAAACTTGCCTGACAGTTCATTTTTCAACACCAAATTAAGACCTGCTTTTGACACAACACCCTGCAATTCAGTGGCATCGAGACAGAACCACACATGGTCTTACTTGTTTAAATAGAATAAATAAAGAAACCAAATATAAGGTTTCTAAGTTAACATCCAGTGTGTATCCAATAGCACACTGCTCCCAGTTTGGCAGAAGGGTGGCTAACCTTTACTCCAGCCAAGCCTGAGCAAGAGAAGGTGAGCACTGACCGGCAATTACCTCAAGCGAGCCTGGAGCAAGCCCTCAGCAGCCGAGCGCCTCCGCACCCGCAGGGCTGCGACCGATACGGAAGCGGTGGAGAACAACAGAGCTATAAATACCAAGAAGTGGAAGGATATGTCTGAAAGCAAAAGCAACAGCCTCTTTATTCTCCCTGCCTTGTGAAGCAGAGGGAACAGTGGTTCTGCAGGACTGGCGTGCAGCAAGCACAAGGGATTTAGGGCAGCAAGGCTGCCACTGCCTCACGCAACCAAAGCAGAGGTGATCAATTAGCTGTTCAGTAACCCATTAAAAACCCCTTCAGCTGTGAATGGCTTGGACAGCTGTTGCAGCTAAATTTGCACAGGAGCTCGAGCACATTACCTGAAACACCTATAAAAACAGGGAAAAAAAACAGTCACGCAGAAGGAAAAGGAAATTTTCCAGTTCCTTCTCTTTATCCGTATCCATAAGCCTATGGTGAGAACTGCTCCCAGGCATAGCCTTGCCCACTGGGATGTTCACCACAAAGAGCAGAAGGGCATTCCTGTGCTCTCCCCCTAACTCCATGACAGACACAGAGACAGAACAGACAGACAGACAGCCTGCATAGCCATGAAGCTCCCTTCCAGATGGCCTCAGTCAGAGGGATTCCAATCCACTCTGCACAAGCAGGCTGCATTGATTCCACTGCACAAACAGTGCGTCCAGTAACCACAGTGTTCTCAGCCATCCTTAGCACACATGACAATATAATCCCAAATGTATTTTTCCATAGGAATTAATTGGTTTTGAAATTATATTTTTATACACAGTTGAACTTCTGGAACATGCACACACATGGGACACACGCAAGGTAAACTTATTTCTCTTACTCACTGGCCTCTAATAATTTTACCACAGGCACTGAAAATAACAGCTTGGCGCCGATGCTGGGTTCCTTCCCGCACAAACCCCAGCAGCAGGGATGGAAAGGAGGTCAGCAGCACTGAGCCTCCCCTACAGTGATCGAGCAGTTTAAAACACTCATGCCATTTGAAAATGCCACATGGTTTGATCAGGACATGGATATGCTATATATGCCAGGGGTGAGAGGAAACAGTTCATTCACGGAAAATATCCTTTTTCACCACAGCTACATATTCCCTTCATATTTATCTACTGCTGATATGATGCCCACCCTGCTCTCGGCACCTTACAAGGCATTTCAGAATCCATTGTGGAGCACCCAGGCCCGAGATGAGGGAGAAGATCAACATGAGAAAGGAGGTCTCTGGTAGGTCTCATCCTCCCCTTAGCAAAGCCACCATGCAATTTTATTCTCTGATAAATCAGTGGGGATAACCAGCTATTACTCAAACAAAGTACAGTATCTCTGTAAAACAATAACGAAAAAAATCTGGAAGTGAAGAAGCTACAGAGTTCCTATTTTTAAGCACTGTTATTATTAATGTGCCACGGTTCTTGTCTCCATCACCACACCATATAATAGTGTTGAGAAATTACTGCAGCATATTGTAATTATTTCAGTAAGGACACTGTGCTTCCATCTGTCAGCTTACACTTGCATCACAATGAAGAACAATGTGACTTTAAAATAAGTTACATGCACACTGTAATCCATGACCTATCACCTCTTCTCTGCTCATCCAGCCAAATATTGAAATCATGATTTGGGCAAGACTCCCAGAGAAACACTAATTAGAGACTAAAAGAAGTAGGGTCCTCCTAACAATGAAGCTGTAGGAAACACACTGAAGCTCAACTCCATCAAGAACGATGCAGCCAAATTTGAAAAAACCTGATTGTGTCCTAAATGCCCCTGTTCTTTTCCAAGACAAAGCTAGAAAACCACCCTTCCTACAGCTGTACCTCAAGTTCCCAAACCACAGAAAAATCGCAAAGCATTAAATATTTCTATTTAGAGGGCGAAACCCTATGTGTAGGCACCTAGTCTGTCTCCTACAGTCATGTGGCACAAGCTTCCTGAAAAGTCAAGCAGGATGAGGTTATAGTCTTGTGGCCTCCGCTTGTGATTCAGGAACAGGCCGTACAACATCACTTAATAATTCACCAATTTATAACCATAAATCAGCCAACCCATTTAATCTTTGCCACATGGAATAAAGCAAACCTTGCAGGACCTGCAGGAATAAGCTGGCAGCTCTGGTTTACCAAAATACCTCTGATCTGCAACATAAATCCAGTGACACAAAATACATGTGCAGAATAGTCAAGCAGGCATGAATTGAAACTATGTGGCCATTAAGTGCTGCCAGATGTATCAATTAAACATGTTGGAAGAAAAAAATAATATATGAATCAACTCTTTCCCTACTAATCTGTTTCACTGTAGTCAAGATTTATGGCACAAGTAACAGTGGCAGGGCATGGTAATAATTTTTAAAAGGAGAAAAATAATATTTATTTTATATGGATAAACCAGCCTTTAACTATACTATTTTTCCAGCCACATTCTCAACTTTAAAGCAGATAAAAATGACTGGTTAGATACAGCTCTTGAATGTTCAGGAAATATGCTGAAACTACAGCTGTGCAAAGTTAAAATAATGCCCAGATCTCCATTTAAAAGAGAAAATCCCTGGGATGGCTACTCGGGGTAATTTCAAGGGTCTGTCCTACACTCCTATGTCATGTCTGAGGAAGGAAAGCTGTGGGGGCTGTGGCAACAGAGACCGAGCAGGATCAAACGGCTCAGTGTATTCACCTCTGAGATCTCCTGCACAGCATGTGGGTCCAGATGCCTTCTGCAAGAGTCTGGACACAGAGATGGTGTACGCCCTTCGTGGTCTTGCTGCAAGTCCACTCACTGCTTCCAATCTCTCCTGCAAAGACCCAGGAGTTGCAAAGTATCTTGAACATCGCCTGCAGGAGGAGCAGGTGATGCACTTGTAGAGGGGCTCAGTACTGCATCCATACAAAGCAGAAGTTTAGAAATGGAATTTAGTTAACATTATTTTATTAATTTGAAACCGACATCACCTGTTTCCCCAGCAGCAGTTCTGAAAGGGGCTGGAACCCCTATCCAAGATGGGAGCAGTACCTCAGAGGAGCCCTAACCCCCAGGGAGATGGCAGTGCTCTTTAGCATTAAGCCTGGAAGCCTTCATGCAATTTTACACAGACAAAGGAATGGGCCCAATCCTGAACAGGAGTAAATCAGTTGAGTTTCATCTCACTGGAAAACTACAATAACTTAGGGTCTGACCTGCTGCTTTCCCATGCTAGATGGTATGCAGAAGACAGTTCAAGGCTCCCACTAGTCTCCAGTAAGTAAAATATTGTTGGTCTCATGCAGGTGGAGATCAAAAAAAACAACAAAAAAGCCAATCCCCAGAACAACAGCTCTTCCATCACCCCATTTTTTTGTCCCCTGAGGTATCAGAAAGTGCAAATTAATGGTGGCTTTATAACCATCTTTTTTTCTACTGCTCATTAAAATCCCTTTGTGAAGTGCACATAGATGATATCATCTAACAATTTCTTTTTTCTCAAGTTTTCTCTGAAGTTGCAGGAGGCAGGATTTCCTCTCTATTACATAAGGGGAGGAGGGTGTATTTGTTCTTTTGCCGTTTAAGACTTATTAGCATGGTCAGGTTACTCGAGCCAGGTCCTCTTTCCTGATCTTTTCTTGCAGGGGAATTATTCTTGGCAAGGCTTCAGCCTAACCCAATGGAGGGAAAACAAAGTAGTTTTACAAAGAAAAACATATAAAAACAGATGCACCTCAGGGATTTGCCCGACCACTGAGAGCTTCTGCAACAGCGTAGAAACAACAAATACAAGCAGGTGATGAGCTTCGGAAGCATGCAAGAACAACCATCACTACTACCACGATAAATTATTATGATGTCTGTTCCATGGGGGTGCAATCTTTTTCCATCACCTTGACAGGAAATACAGCTACAAGCCTGCAGGCAAGGTACGACACCATACCCCTCCCCAAGCAAAGTATCAAGCCCTGGGAGCAAAGAACTGCCCTTTGTAAAACCCCACCTCTCAGCCCAGACTAAGAGACAGGAGTAGAAAGTAAAAGCTCCACCCTGTTATTTAGTGTAGGGGAGCAATGAGAAAGTAATTCTCTTGCGTCCAGCACCTAGTGGAGGGACCTGAAAAAGATTAAGTTTTCTTCATGTCTTAACAGGAAGAGGCTGTTTCAGAGGGTGGCTCAGAAACTTGTCTTTTTATAAGGTGATGAGAGAATGTGCTTAAGGTGAACTGAGGTAGGTAAGGCTAAGAAGAGGAACTGTCAAGTATGGTGGCACAGCAAGGTTACCCAAGGCTTGCCTGTCCATCCACCGCCTCCCAGGAAGCAATTTTGTGCTGAGGTTTACCTACTGTTCCCCCAGCTGGAACACTGATTTAAGTCTCAGACACTGAAATTAATTTCTTGTCTTTGAGAGACCTCCATGCTTCTGTCTAACCAAACTAAAAACAGCTGACCAGTTACAAACCTGGGGAAGAAAGAAGGACTGACATGTTCCTAAGGCTTACTGTCCATGTCAAGAAAAAAACCAACATCAGTGCTAAATACAAACTTTATATTGGTATTTGTATTTGTTACTCTACAGGCATGGAAGTAATAACTCTTTTATAGTGAAAAGAGTCAATCACAGGAACAACCTCTCTGTTCCCAGGGATGCAGACTGCTGGAAGTTTTCAAAGTGTGACTGGACATAGCGATAATTTCATATAGGTTCCCCTTCCCAGGAAAAGCTGGGTCAAATGATATTCTGAGGTCACATCCAGCCTGGGCTCTTCTATGCTCCTGCAGTTTTTGCAAAAACTTTATTACTTATACCTTTTGCATCTAGAAGATGTAACCGCACCAAGAAGCTGACCAAGGAAAGCAGCAGAAGGAAACACCAGCTTGAACTGTTTGACATCTGAAAGGAAACAGAGCTGGGCTCTGTGGACCTTTGGACCCACCATCGTCCTGACTCACAGTCCCATTCCTTTAAACAGACTCTAAGTTCTGGCCTTCAAACCCTCTATCAATTTTCATTCAGCCAACGGCAAAACGTGCTTACAAGGAAAAAAAATAGTTAAGAGGTCTTCACAAAGTTGCTGCTCAGTATTATAAAGCATCACGAAAACCAGTTGGAAAACCTCCACTGGAAACCATGCTGGGGAAGGTGCACAACTGATCACTGCCCTTGGCTACTTGCAAACTTTCAAGCACACAGTCAAACTGGAGTTTGCACCTTTACAGTGTGTGTCGGTTGGTGTTGCACATGCCTGCCCCACACTTCTTCATGGGGTCACCCAGCTGACACCCTGACACCTGACAGCCCGAGAAAGTGGTCACAGGGTGTCACGGGAGCCACGAGCTCGGTTTATGGCAAGGAGGGACAGGCCTGAGGCAAGTATGGATGAAGAGTGGCAAAAGTACCCTTCCCTATGGACCTGGGGTATGGGACGGTTCTGGGGTACTTCCACCAACCTTGGCCACAGGAAACATTCCCAGTGGGGCTACTTATCCTCAACAAACACACTTGTTGCCTTTGATCTGAACTTGCTCTTTTGATCATGCTGCTCTTATCCTACTTTTTTTTTTTTTTTGTGAAAAGAAGCCGTTGGTTCCTTCATTCCCCCTGAGAATGGGGAGGATATGGAGGTCAGGTGGAGGGAGTGACCTGCAATCCTAGAGACAGGCCAACTCTGACTCTCTGTCAATAAATTCCAGATTTTCTGAACAACACCTGCAAGGAACACCGCAGGTTTGGGCAAATTCACCCCAGACTTGATACTTCAATCCAATTATGTGTCATGCTCGCCTCCTCATTCATCATGTTAAGCTCTTCTAAAATTACCCTCTAGTCCTCTGAATGAAAACAGCTCACTCCTTCACTTCAAACACTGTGATAAACATAGATCCTTGTAATATGAGAAAAGAGGGTGAGGACCTTGCTGTATTTCATTATTTTTGCACTACAGCAATGAATTTCAAAATAGCTTAGCAGTAGTACTCATGCTTACTGATTTAGTGTACATTCCCTTCACTGCTCTTCAGAAATTTAGCACTTCTGGGAACAAGCGTGAAGACTTGGAATTAGTTTGATTTTTTTTCTCTCCTCCCTTCAGCAGGTTACAGTATGACATTTTCTTGCTTTTTGTTTGGTTTGAATGAAGGTCTGGCCCTCTCTCCTTCCTGCACAACTGTTCCCCCAATGCAAAGGGCTGAAAGACAGGAGGAGCTGTCTTCTAGCCTCGCCTGGAAATAAGCAGTGCCTTTCCCTGTTGTTAACACCTGAAAGAACAAGCCCAAAGGGTTTTAAAGTGACTTGCTGTGACCAGGTCATTAAAATACAAAAAACCAAAAAGCAAACAAACAAACAAATTTTAAAAAGCAAACCCCAAAGAAGCCTTTTAAGTGGCATAAAAGTCCACAGTATGTCAAATTAAGATTCTTTGCTGCTCTTTACACAGTTTTACTAGCCTTCTTGACTTAAAAAACTAGGTGAGGCAGCTCCTCCAACTCTAAATACTGCAATAAGACAGTACTCCAGCTCCTGAGAGCATCCTGGACTACCTGAGACCAGCTCTGACTATAAGGGACCAGCATGAAGGAGCATACTTACTCATGTACGTAAGGGCAGCTGTGCACAAAGTGCAGCAGCAAGCAGGTGTCCATTAGCATAACTCATGAGAGCACCTACTGTCAGGCCTCCAGATCCACCTCCTGCTTGGGTCATAGCTGGAGACTTGAGCAACACATGTGGGACACCCACAGAGAACCTTCAAAACACACCCCATGGGTTTTGTGAGACTGAAGTGTGCTAGTGAGCCCCATGCAGCAGTATATTCCTGCTTGAAGAAGCAAGAGGTGAATTTCTCCAGCCGTCTACTGAAGTTAATTTACCTGGGCAAAGATTAGTTTGCAAGGTGTTTTATCTGTTCCCAGGGTACATGACTGGAGATGGGAGACCACAGAGCTCACAAGCAGAAAGAAGGCAGTTTCTGGCCTCAGCTGAGGCTGTTTTATAGCTGCAAAGCTCCACTGACCCCAGAAATGCTCGCACAAGCAAGAGAAAATTCCTCCCTGAGTTGCTGAGTACGGCTTTTCCCAACTTATATTTTTTCCTGCATAGTGTTGCTTTTTTCTGTTCCCACGTTTATTTTCCCAGGAAAATTCTGCAGGCTTGCCTGTGGATGCACATTGCTCTCATTTCTTTCCAGCTTCTCATGTTATCACAAATTGGATCAAGTACAGAGAACAATTGCATCGTACTCACCCTGTGTGATTGATGACACAGATACATGCAACAAAACAGAACAAAAACAAGTACTTCTATCAGGCTCCTTTGAAACTTCAAAGTATCCAGGAGATCCTTCACAGCACCCAGCACAACTAAGTGCCTGTTGGCTAAGCTGGACAGAAACTAAGCACCATGCAGTCTAAGGGCAAAAATAAAACAAACTGCTAGGGCCACACTCTGCACACACAGCGGTCAGCTTGGGCTAAGGCAGCTTTATTTTATAAGCCACTACATCTGCTTAGCTTTTGTAATACTGTTTTGTTTGGGGTTTTTCCCCCCTAAACACTGAAGATGCAGAAGTGACAGTTAACACTTTACTGGATGATGTCCTTAAAAACCCCTTATGTATATAAAAAATAGAAATAAAAAGCAACCACTCAAGTCACTTTTCTTCCAAAACTGGATTATTAGAATAATTCTGAGGCTAGTTATAATCTCAGTTTCTTTCCCCAGCAGCTCCACTCCAGCCAACCAGCTGCTTACCCAAAAAGGGGGAATCATCTTCATTTTGGGTATCAAACAGTGGTGGCTGCGAGATGACAGATGTTTCCTATGCGAGAGCATCAGGCTCCCAAGCAGTGCACAGCAGAGGTATCCCTGGCCACAAATACTGTACTGCAGCACAGGATTTCGTATCACTGTCACCATCCTTCTCACACGCCTGACCTCTGCAACTGCACCGACAAGAGCTGTTATTCAGCATATTATTGGACAAGGACAGAGATACCAGTTCATCAGTACTTCCCCTCCCCACAACACCCCTTTCACAGAAGCCCACGAGTCCCCTGCCCCTATTCATTTCCTGCTGGAAGTTTGAATGGCAGCCAGAGAGAAAAGTTACCTTGCCAGTGTTGTACACTAAATGCCAGATCAGCTGAGACAGATTTGACACATGAAAAGGAAAGGGTTGGAGCTATTTCAAAATTCTTATTGCATTCTTACATTTTTGTATCAAGCAGAAAGTTTAGTAAGACAGACATCCCCAGCACTCTTGCCCAATTACAGACAAAAAACAACCCCCAAACTCTCAGCTTTTCATTAATATCTGAAGTAACGTCCCGTTGGCCACACCACCACGCGACCTTGCTCCGTGCCCACAAGCTCAGTGCAGTCAGGGCACAAGGCCTCACATAAGGACAGCACAGCCTCCCTAGGCAGGTGCTCCATGTCTCGCACCCTCAAGGGTGAGCAGTCCCTCCAGCTCAGCAGATGCCCCATGACCACTCATTAACAAGCTGTGTCACCCTTGCAGGACGAGCTGTGGCATTCCACGCCTGTTACACAGCCCTTGCCCGGCTACTGCCCCCCAGCTTCTGGCAGGAAAGGCAGCTCTCCACGACTTGTTCAAAAGGCTCTTAATGGAGAAACAATACTTGACCAACCACTAACAGGCCTAACGTGACTGACTGTAACAGCCCAGTCTTCCCTGCACAGAGGTGTGTAAGCACACACCTCCTCAGGAGCTCCACTATCAAGGGTTACAGCAGCTTTATCGAGGGACAGCCACTACAGTCCCAGCATTATGACTCAAACAGTGTTTCATGCAGGAAGAGGGAAGGAAACATTTAGTAATCCTGGGAAGGAGTGAGTCCCACCAGGACCACAACAAGACTCTACAGTGCCCAAACCTCAAAGGTGCAAGCCTACAATCCTGCATGGAGCTGGGTCTGCAGCTCAGGTGGTGCCTCTTACCTGTTCTCCAGCAGCGTCATGCACACGACCTCCCGCACACCGGGGTTATTGGCTTTCTCGATGGAGCAGCTTTGCAGATTCCATGTAGCCACCCTTAAGACAGGTCTGCCATCTCTCACTCCCCCAAACATCTCCACAGAGGGGCGAGTGGATATGATCTGGGTTGGACCCCCAGGAGGAAAGTCCAAGTCCTCGCTCTGGAGGCTTAGAGAGGTGGGGCTGGGGTGAGGCTTGGCCATGAAGTTGAGGCCACCATTGGTGTTTGTTGAAGGGGGCCTGGAGCGCTCCGCGAAAATCTGGTGCCTGATTTTGTCCAGAAAGGACGAATTGATGCAGTCCATTCTCACCAGGTCCTCGATACTTTTGAAGGGCCCATGCTCTCTACGGTAGTCTACGATGCTGTTGGCGATCTTCTCCGTGATGCCACGGATGCTCATGAGCTGTGCCGGCGTGGCGGTATTGATGTTGATCTTGGTGGCGGACAGGTGGTGCTCGGAGGCCGGGTCCTTGCGCAGGGAGCTGGGTGAGTGCTGCGCCGAGCTGCCCTTGCTGCTCACGCAGATCTCGAACTTCACCTGCTCCAGCTTAGCCGCCCCCACGCCGCTCACCAGCGCCAGGTCCTCCACTTTCTTGAAGCCGCCGATGTACTCGCGGTACTCCACGATGTTCTGGGCCACCACTCGAGTGACCCCGGGCAGGGTCATCAGCTCCTCCTCCGTGGCCGTGTTGATGTTGAGCCTCTCCTGGTTGACGAGGATGTTGCTGAAGTTGCACGCCGCGCTGAACTTGCGGCTGTGGCACAGGTCGGCCGGATCGCGGGGGATGGAGCGGTGGCAGCCCAGGCTGCCCCCCATCTCACCGCCGCCACGGGCCGGGGCCGGAGCCGGAGGCGCGGGCCGCTGCCGGGGCCGCCCGCCCGCTGCTCATGGACCTCGGCGTGAGGCGGCGGCGGAGCGGGTGGCGGCGCGGCACCTGCGGACACAGCCCGCGCCGCCACACACGCCCGCTCAGCGGAACCCTGCGCCCCGCGGAGGAGCCCCGCGCCTTTCCTCCTCCCGCCCTTCTCCTCGGGCACCGCCGCTCCCCTGCGCCGGAGGACACTCCGCAGCTGCTGCCCGCCCTGCCGGCCCCGATCCAGCCCCGGCGCTCGCAGCCGCCGCCCG
>VZTJ01004682.1:2364181-2425755 GCA_013397795.1 Orthonyx spaldingii | reverse complement strand
CCCGGCCCCCGCCCCAGCACCGGCGAGGGGCGAGGAGGAGGGTCGACCTCCTCTTTTCCCGCGTGGGCACAGGGGGACTAAGAACGTCGCTAGGGCTGTCGCCTGGCCGCTGAGGGCAGGCTTTTTCCGTCGCCAGGTGAAAGGACACTGAGGTCTCAGGTGCTCAGATGCTCCCTGCAGCATTACTGTCCCAGAAGTTCCCAAGGGTCAACTCTCTGCAGCTGGCGGGGCATAGGTGTGTTTTCAGACCCCATGAAAGCCTCATCAATCATCTCCACTGGCTTTTTCGTGCTCCCGCAGGCACTATGCTTTTATATATCGGGGTAAAGTCTGCATTTTTTCCTTTTTTTTTTTTTTTTCCTAGCATCTCAAGCAATTGCGAGAGTGCTCAGCAAACTGAAACTCCCCACGGAATGATGCTTTTGGACACATTAGATCTGTATGCTAGGTCTGTCTCAGCCCATGGCCCCTGGTCTGCAGCATGCCCAGCCTTTCCCTGAGAGTAACCTCATTCTGCACCGAAATCGTGGCTGTGTATTGCCCGTGTGCCTGAGCTGATTTTAACATAGATTGCTCGTGCCCTGAGAGCCACAGCAGCCCACCACAGCCCATTTTGGTGAAGCCACTGAAATATTTACCCAGTTTCTGCTGCATCCAGTCCCATGCTGCACTGTCTGCAATGCTATCTGTAGCCAAATTAGCTCATTTGAAACTAGCTCGACTGTGCCCACACAAGAATGACTGCAATGTCAATGAATCGAAATGTAATCGGTGGGTGTAATTGAAAGGAAGGGGGAATCGAAAGAAAGAGCAACATATGATTGCAGATGCCAGCTACACTCCCTGATGCTGCAAGGTGCCGACAGTGTATGTATATATATTTCTTTTAGCTGGATAGAATATGGTACATGTGTATTTTCAACATCAAGACTCTTGGTTGGCCCTCTAATGAAAATGAAAGCACTTGCAATAGCAGCTTATACATGTATTTTTCATGGCAAGCTAATGGAAGTTATTTGGGTCCACCTGAAATGAAAAGTTGCATTTATTCAGCTTCTCGGTGAAAGAGAATGCAATGCGCTTAAGGGAGTGCAGGCTGCACCAGGCTTTACGAGGTTTTCAGACTGTGCTTTCAGACTGGTGCTTTAACACCGGCTCTGGATCCTCTGCTGCACATCACACATTTCCCTTCTGTTCGCCTGAGCAGCGGAGTTAGCAAATTATCATTACGGGAACGGTACTGGCCGCATTAGGGCACTGGCTGCATTAGGGCATTGGCTCTCTGCTGACTGCTGGAGTGGAGAAAGTGCTCGCTTAGGTGATTAAATGCTTCCACGTCTGCTGGAGAGTGCTCTGTGCGCTGCGATAACAGCGGCCAATGTAGCAGAAGTCATGCTGGGCCTATTCCTGCTGGGATGATACCAGCACAGAGCTGGAAACAATTAACCATTGAAATGAGTATTCTTTGCGAGGCAGTATTATTACAGTAATAGCTCCACAAGCTGTTATCTCAGTGAAGAACACACTCTCTTGCTTTCTACAGCAGGTTGTTTTGCATTGATCCAGGCTCATTAAATAAGTTTTGAAGCTGAAAAGCCCCAAAATCCATCTGAGGCATCATCTATGATGCAGGCAGCACTAGGTTTTCTGTGTTTCAGAAAAAAAGGCAGGAGCATCTCCAGAAAGAAAACAGATGTCCCTTTTGTCCAGCACTTTCTGTTGACAGCAACTACTCAACATTTGTTGAAGCTGCAGCACCAAAATAACCTGTGCAACTGGATGCAGCTGAGGATGCAGAGCTCAGAGGGATGCAAAAAGTGTCCCATCACCTAATCCTAAGAATGACCTCATGCCAATGTGAAATGCAGGGGGGAAAATAAGGGGATTCTTATTCCATTAGCCCCTTACCTGTTTTTTTTTTCTGTTGACAGTTACAGGAAGCTTACTGAGGTCTGAGTCAACCTCTGTCACATTTCAGCAAAGCACCAAAAGATGTGAAAAGGTACAGGGTTGGTTTATATCTTGAAAAGTTAAACAAAAACCAAACTAACAAAAAGGTTAATCAACTGGCCTGACATCAGTTTTAGGCAATCCATTAACTTGAGAAAGCTAAAAATGAGGTTCAGTCAGCAAATTATTGAAAAAACAATGGTAAAACTATTGACAGCCAGTATAGGCAACAGTGAAACCCAGGTAGATACTAGATTTTATCTTTGATCCAATCCTGAGTTCAGTGTATCCAAATTTATTCAAGAAGAGATTGATTGATCATGGTCTCCTGGTGATCACTGGCTGGCAGGTATCCTCCCTGGTCTGCCTGGCACCTATCCTGGCTCTGAGGTCTCTGAGACACTGTGGGTGGCTTATTCCTCAGGATCCGCAGTTTGCTGCCTACTGAGCAGCTGGCTGCTGGCCAGGGCTGGCTTAGAAACCTCTCAGTGACAGCAAAATTGAGTTTCACTCTTCTGAGGGTGTGAATCTGGGGAGGACCTCACAGGGCCAGGCAGGCTCCAGCAGTGAGAGGTGTGGGGGCACGCCCTTGAAAGGCCCTTGGGAGCAGCCATCACATTTCATGCAGTCTTTTTGTGTTTCACTGGACAGTGTTACAAAGCAAGGAGCTAGGGGTAGCCATTTGTTTATCTTGGACTTGCTTTGCCACTGTCTATAGCCCTCCTTGACTGAACATATCACACCCTGTCCTGCTAAACTGGTGGTGAAACAGGTTTCTGGACAGCTGAGTGGCACCAGGGCAAACAGCTGGCCACTGTGAGAAACACAGCGGAAGGGTTGTGTCACCTGCTTGCTATCTCTGGAGGTCTCAAATTCCTCTTCCCTGCAGGAATCCTTCAAAGAGGAAAGAACAAAACCAAACTTGTTCCATGGAAAGAGGCTCTGCAGTACTTAAGGGCTATATATGCAATGTTTAAGGATGATATGGAAGTGCTTGAACCTGATAGAGTGGGAGAAGGTACTGGTGAGCAATGTCTTTTGGCATAATTCATGCAAAGAATCAGCCTACAGGCCAATAAATTTTAAAGGCTAACTTCTTAGCATTTTAAGATGGTCTTAAAAGAATCAATTAATCTATTTTTACACTTTTTAACATCCCTCATCTACACTGCAGAGGCTCTAAACAAATAAACTTGGTTTTATGATGAGGAATTGAAGGAGCCAGAAGATGTTACTCAACAGTAAAACACAGAGTTTGCCTTCAGTCTTCAGGCAGCAGTTGCAGTTCCTACCAGCCCACCATGTGATAGCAGTGCCTTTTCCAGCTCTCACACAGCCTTGGGGGGCTTGGCAATCACGCTTTTAGAGCCTGTGTTTTCAGGCCTGCTGCACTGGGCTCTTAACGGGCACGGGCTCGAAAAGGCAGCTGATTAACTGCAGCGCCTATATTCTTATTTAAGGGAGCTATTAAAGTAATTGTTTTCTTTCTTCAAGGACATCTTCAGTAACACTTGTAACAGATGCCCGAGGGAGACGACAGGCAGTGTTTTTATGAAGACAAGTAATAACAAGTAGGAGTTAGCAATTTCATGAGCAATGGGACTTACAAAGTCTGATTCCTGTTGGCTCTTTCCTTATTCGATTTTCTGATCTTTATTAATAAAACTGAGTCTCCATTAATCTCTCAGTGGGGTCACTAATCTGTTATCTCTGGTCTACATGGCCATCAATATTTGTCACTCTTTTAGAAACTTTGTATTTCTGAGACATTTAACCTTTATCAAATTTGCTTGAAATTAGCCCACACTCTAATAAAATCCCTGGGGAAGGGATGAGGGACAGAGTAGCAGAGCACACAATCACATGAGTTTTTCCTTAGGAATCCAATGTCTATGATGTGAGCTCCTTTTCCTGTAAGGCATTCTATATAGTTGCCAAACTTGTTGCAAAAAAAGTGATGTCATCGCTACTGTGTTGCCAGGTTACGAGTGTCACATCCTACAGAGAAATACAGTCAGAAGGATGAGCAGAAGTGAGTCATCCTCATACCTTGATTAGGGCTTCACTTGGGTTGAGGTTGAGTCTGAAACCCAGACCTCTGCCTCCCAGAGGAGCTCTCAACCACTGGCTCACCAGTGCACAGTGGGACAGCTCATCCCAGAGGGAAACAAGAGGAACCCAAGCTAGAGAAGACATTCTCCGGCAGAGCAGGGGATGCATTTTCCAGTTTCCATAGACAGCAGGGGGGGATTCGATTCTCATGGCCCACATCTGAGGTGACATTAAATTACTCAGATACCTCTTGGGTCACAAGGATGGAAAAGAACCAAAAAACCTAGTCCTTCCTTGACCCCAGGCAGACTCATCGAGGCCGTGTTTACAGGAGCTTGCCTGCTCCAGGCCTCCAGTGGTGGCATCTCCTGAACTTCCCAGGTGAGAAACACAGGATGTGGTGGAGCTGTTTCCCAGCTAATATTTTCTTTGAGGCCTAGTCCGTCAAGCCACTAGTAAAAATGCCCACAAATCACTGCTGTGTGAATCTGGCACAGGTGAGAGTTAGAATTGGTGATTTGTGAGCCAGGTGCCTAAGCTCTCACCCAGAGCAAGCTTTCTGTGGTTCCATCCAAAGGCAAGCATCAAGTGGATTTTTGTGAAAAAGATACGAGTAATGAGATTTTAGGTACCTTGAGAGCCAAACAGGAGAAGAGGAAAGGTAAACCAATATGCTAGAAAGGGTTGTTCAGTATAGCTTTCAGCACTTCACACAGCACTTTGGTCATCAACAGTTGGACTGCCAGCCTTTCAACTGAATAAGTTATTATTTTGCATTATTTGTAATTTTATCCTTTACTTGTATTTATTAGGTTACCATAAATAATTTTCTTGTTAACAAATTTTAGAGAAATGTTTTAAGAATCCATTTCATGTTTACCTTTTACTTTTCAAAGAGTTTCATGACCATTACTTAACTCGTGCATGCAACTTTTTAACTCAGTGATTCTGCAGTTACTCTAGCGGCCAAAGCAATTCTGCCCATATTTATACATCTCATAAATTGCTAATAATTTCTGCTGTTTGGGGGTGGGGGGGAGGGTGGGTTGTTTGGGTTTTTTTAGTAAAAACTTTAGAAACTTAAGAGGTTAGTCTCTACATCTGTACTTCTCATTCACATGAACAGTTGTCCTTCAGACTCTGAAATTATTCAGACAGGCAAAACCTGGACTCTTAGTTCTCCTAATTTTCTCAGGTATAAGGAGGGGTCAGTCAGATCTCTGTGTGGTTTACTTGTGCCAAGTTTTTTTCCTGTCTTTTTCCCTTCATGTATAAAATTCTGTTTGCTAAGAAGAAAATAAACCACAAAGAGAGCCAAACTTTCCCTTAGCCCCAACTTCTCAGAGGAGATCTGCAGAGGAGAGGGCCCTAGTAAAAACCCAGAGCTCTGTTGAGGATCAGGTATTGGTTTATGAAACAGAAAATGTTTTGATTAAGACTTTTCACACAAAACATAGCACATTGCGTAAATGAGCATCTCTGCAATACTCTCCTGAGAAAATCTGTCTCCCACATATCAAGTCCTGCACCAACAATTAAAATGGTTTAATGGCTCCAGCCACTCCCAGCAGACTTTGTACTTCTCTGAGGAACCTCCCTGACAAGCAGCACAAGTTGCCTACTTATTGCAACACCTTCAGTGAAGGTTTGATCCAATTCCCATGAAGACAAAGGAAAATGCCCAGAATGATTCAAAAGGCTTCTCTGCTGATTTAGGCGAGCAGGAGGACCTGTACTGTTGGTGCAACTGACTCGTGTGATTCTCCATCTGAGCGACAGGTTTATTGAAATGAAGGCATGAAGGAGGAAGAACAGCAGGACTATATAGAGGTCTTCTTCTAGGATCAGGTCCTGTAGGATGGCTGCTTGGAGAAGACAGGCGAGCTCAGGTCAGCAGCATCTCAGGGAATGGGCAGCAGAGCATCTGAGCAATACTGGACCAGTGGACGACAAGTAAACCCCTGAGCACCTGGAATTGAACACCACTGAGCTAATTAAAACCAAAAATGAAGGACCCATTAAACGTAGCTTTGATCCCTGGAAAGACCCTGGCGCAAATAAGGATTTTAAGTTCTTGGAAGATAATTAGCTGTTCACAAAACCCCACCAGCATGGCTTTACCAAACTCACTTTTTTCTTTGATAGGATGACTGATGTGAAGGATAGGACAGAAACAGCTGATTAATGACAGAGGGTGTGGAAGAGCATATACTTACAAAGCTTGTGGGTGGAGTCAGAAAGCCTGCGAGGTCTTGGGTGGGTAGGATCAAAATTCAAAACAGTCTACACAGGTCAGAGGGATATTCCAAAAATGACAAGATGAGTTTTGGTAGAGACCTAGGGAGGAGAAATCAACATCATCCATTCAAACTGAGAATACCTGAGCCGCAGATGGGGCAGGAAATTTGTAAATTTTATTTACAAAAAAAAAAAAGGGTACATAAAAGTCAGCCGAGTGGCCCATTAAGTAGAGACTGAAGTCTGTTTCTAGCTTATCTCATGAATCCCAACACCATGATTAGGAAGATAGGTATGCATTGACACAGCTGCAGACAAGAACATGGTGCTTAGAGCCACCATGCCAAAGTATTGGTGAATTGCTGCCTGATGTTATACAAGTTGCAAAAACCAAACAGTTCTCCCAAAGCAAACCCCACAGCCCTTATGTGCTTACTGTTTTAAGGCTAGATCCTAGTCCTTGCTTATGCCAAGTAATATGTACTCTAATAATTGGAAACAAAGGAACTATGAAATACTGTTGGACAGGAATAAAGCTTGCATAGCCTGGGATGAAGAGTCTGCTGCCTAAATTAGAGCTTAAAGCACATAAGATGTTGGAGTGTTCTTTGAACCGTGTGTGAAGTTTTGGCTGAGGTCACGTCCACAGCTCCAAACCTTGTTCTAACCAAATAACATGTGTTTTGGAGAGACTTTTCCAAAGTTTGAAGAGACATGAGGAAAAATAGCTGTCACCATGTTATGCAAGCTTTTGCATTATGTCAGGGCACGAGTTCCCCACACTCTGCAGGCCATTCATTCCTGCTCACCTGGTGTGTTCTCACCACCATGACTCACCACAAAAACAACACACCACATATTAGGTGGCCATCATTTCTATGCAAACATTGTTCTGAATATTGTGGGATATCTGTTTTCCCTGTGATGGATTCTCAGACTTTCCTGTGGTTCAGAAATGGCTCCAGCACCTCCTGCTTCAAAAGTAATCTCTCTAGGTATCCTGAAATCAGGTTTTAATCCTTCTCCCAAGTGTCCCAAAGCATGCAGTTGACTAATTCTGATTTCACACTACGTATAGCCATGTCACACACACACATTCTTGCCAGGCAGTAAACGAACCACATCCTTTCTGTGTTAGTCATGGAGCATGTCTCCTTTAACCTGTGCACTTGCAATTATGGGACACAGGGTGCTCCTTCCATGACTCAGGGGATGTTCTCGTCGCCTGACGAGAGCCCAAGGTGCTGAGCATCCCTATCCTGATACCTACCAAGTGACATCAGGGAATGCTGGTAACCCACCAGCATGACTCCTAAGACAGGACAGAAGGAAGACAGAACACTCAGTGGGGTCAAACTCAGGGAAATGGTTAGATGGGTGACTCACTTAAGCTAAGGCCCATCCCAAAAGTGCCTGTTGCTGACTGACTGTTTCTCATGCATGCACACATGCACACTGTGGCAATCAAACACCTTTGGGAAGACAACTGCTGGTCCTTCAGTTTATGTAGCACACTGCCATCCCAAACTGTATGAGAACTCACTCCACACTTGGGATAGGGCTGACTGCATGGTGGTGTTCTATGGGCTGCTGCCTTAGGCTGCAGTGTCAGGTACCTACTTTGGACATGCAAGTTTCCTTGGTCTGCCTGACATCCAGCATGCCTTGGCAAAGTCGCAAGGCTGCCTACACACAGTTCACCTCTTAGACCATTAGATTTGCCAGGTGTGACTTACCCAAAATAAGCGAGTGGTTGTTGTTACCTGCACTGTCACCTGCATGCTGCACAGGGATGGGGAGACTGATTTTCACCAAACCAAGTCATCACTCCTACTATTTACTTTTTTACTCTGCAGCTTTTTACATTGCATTTCACTGCTTGCCATTGTTACTCCTACTAGTATAGGATATTAGGGTTTTAGAAAGGCAGGTTAAAAGAGAACCAACAGTGGTCTCCATGTGTTTTAGAGAATTTCAATATAGTAATTATCCATCATACCAATCAGAATTTGCAGGTTTCTAATGACTGCTGGCCCAGCTCTGTGAGATCTTTGGATCTGAACCTGCTGTTTGCATGCTGTGCATGAGGATCTGCCATCTGCACTGCCCTCATTGAATTCAGCCCTCTCTAATGTGATTATGACTAGCTGGAGAGTGGGGGATTGCCCTCTGTGAGAAAGGGTATCAGCACGTGGCCTTCACAGGGGCTGTTTGAGACAGACAGACATGCACACTAGCAGTTGGCAAGGACACGAAATTGCATTCACATCAATCGATCTTGGCACCATCTGGTTCTGAAAGAGCTGATTCTTCCAAAGACAAACACTCGAGGCTTCTCTCCACCTTTGCGATAGATTGAAAAGAAATGGGGAAGGAGTTTTGCTCTGCCTGTATTCTCTTGTTCTCAGTACGTTTAGATAAGGCGACAGAAACTTGCAAATTCACTTTGGATTTAAGCTAGCCATTGTTTAAGGCACAATAATAACCCTGTATCACAAGAACAAGTCATGAAAGAAACTCTGTTAGAGAAGAAATCCTTCGAATCAGGAAGGCACTGTGTTTTGTCCTTCATTAAGCTCTGAATTTCATTTGGATTTGCTGGGTGGAGGCCGTGGCAAGGACAATATCTGGTGCACTGCCCAGCAAAAACATTCCACCAAATCACTGCAGGATCACAAGCCAAAGCAGATACCAGAGACAAATTCCCTGCTGCATTTGCAAGTCTTTCAGCAGTGGCAGGGACATTCTTCCCCTTGGATTTCAGGAAGGGTTAGAGATTCCCAGGAGATCAGGCCAGGTGTGGTGTATGAAAACAAAAAGACAAGAATTGGTGTTAGCATAAACCAAATGGGGAAAAAACCCAACAACAACAACAAAGAAAACAAAAACAACCCACCCAACCAGAAAACAATAAAAAAACAAAAAAAAAATCTGGTTATATAAAGGTCAAGACAGGTCTCTTTCACATAATTCAGGAATTTCACAGTGTTTCCTCTAACTCATGTTTTAAAATCAAAATGTTCAAAAAGATTGCATCAAGTAGTTTCAAATTCTGCAGCTGGAACATGCAATAAAAAGTCAACTATAATCTTGATTTTAAATGTTAAATTAAGCTTTAAAAAAAATTTAGAAAATTGGAATATCCCAACAAAAATTCCTTGATTAGTATAGTCGTTCTTGCTAAAAGTTTTGGACATTTGTGATGTCAAACAATTGCTCTAAGCTCATCCTTAAATAAAAACAAACCCCCAAACTTTTCAGGATTTTTTTTTCAAAACAGCTTTAAAAACCTGTAATATTTCACTGATTTTTGTTGTTAAAGGAACCAGCTGTAAGGGACTTCACTCATTATAGTGTGGGGGAAAGATATTTAATGCTCACATATTTTAACCTCTGGACAAAGCACAGAGGCTGTTCACAGATAAGATATCCAACACTCTCAATATTGTCTTCCCAGTTGCCTGTGACTTGATTTTACAGCTCCTTGACTCATATGATATCACCACAAGAGAATTATAGTCAGTCCCATTTAATATCGAGCAGCAAATTATCCAGGAGAAACCATTTTCTTTGCTTCCCACCTTCTGTGCCACCAAATCACCTTTCTTTTGGCATCCACCCTGATCTTTAGAGCTGCTTATGACCTGGAGCTAGCAGTGGCAGAGGAGCAGCAGCAAAACCTGAGCTGGATGAGGAAGCATGGGATGGCAGAAAGGTTTCTCTGGGCACCCCAGCATGCTTGCACTTTTATCTCCTCTTCACAGCTCTGCTCATAAGGCTGTGCCAGCTCACTGCTGTAGGGTTTTTGCTCTCCCTGACAAACAAATGACTCTTGCCTATGCCTCTGAAGCATTAAAGCTGTGTTAAGATTCAAATTCAGTGCTCAGATTGCTGAGATGGAGGAGAGTCCCTTATGCCTGGATGCAAGAGGAGAAAATCCATTACTCCTAAACATGGCCTGGCTATTAAGAGTAATAAATAACATTAAACTCTTGAAATGTATTCAATTTCAGCAGAAAATTTTGAGTGATCTTTGCCTCCAAATATCCCCATGACAGCAGTGCAGCCCAAGGGCAGGGGTCCAGAGAAACTGAGGAATTGCCATCCTTGGAGATATTTGAAACACAGCTTTATGTGGTCCCAAGTAACTTTGATCAGGAGGTCAGACTAGATCGTCTCCCTTTCAACCTAAATTATGCTGCAGCTTTGTAGAAAATGGTGGTCTTGGACTAGTTGCCAAGGTAAATAGGAGCTGGGAAAGGATTTGGTAAGCTGCAGAGAGCACAGCTATTGAGAGAGAAAAGGGAATAGAGGAGGGGTTGTATGGCACTGGTAGTTTCATATCCATTCTTTGCAGATCCATGGGGATAACCATCCCATTTTAAACTCTAAAGTAGCTTACAGCTGTACAGTTTGGGTTTGTTGTTTTTTTTTTTTTTGATAGTCAAAGAAGATGCATGATCTAAGCTGGATCAAAAAAAAAAAAAAAAAAACGAGCAAAAAATCCTCATCCATCTGCTCTCAAATAATTAAGATTTGTTTCTGATTCTGCAGGAATGGATATAGTGGTTTTTAAATACTGTAAGAGTAAAATCCACAAGTCCTGAACCAAAGCTCTGTTGAAATGGTCCAACAGAGAGACTCCCTAGTCACGGGAGTCACCTTGTCTGGGAGGAGAGGCACCTTCTCTGGGAAAGGAGAAACAAGGCGGCTTTCAACCAGTAACATCATAGAGCTTTTATTCTGCTGTCACTCTGCATGTTATATGGGGTTAATTTTAAGAGTAAAAAAAACCTGCAGGGCTTCCTTAGCCAAACAGGGAGAAGTTCGATCGCTTCAGAACAATGGAAGCAAAGAGAACTCAAGGGAATTATTCATCTTGCAAATGGAATTTGATTTTCTAATGCAAAGAGCAGGCTTTAATTACAGCAAATTGAAACAATAGAACATTTCCTTACTGAAAAGTTGGAGGGCTTTTTGTTGCTATGATTACTATGTGAAGGGGATGTTTGTGCTTAGAAGTCCTAGCAATTATAGGAAGGTTTAACTTCAGCCAACTGCTTTGTAAAAGTTACCATAATTGACAACAGGAATGTTTTCCCGTAACTTACTTCTTTTAAGGACCAAACACAAATACCATGATGTGTGATGCACTATATTGGGACAGAAAGGGGCAGATATCTCTGCATCAGGAAAGAAACGCTTTCTTCGTTGGAGAGCACAGCTCAGAAGAGAAGCAACACAAAAGGATCTCCATCTGCCACAGCAAATGGGATTTTCCATCCCTCAGAAGAAAGATATCAAACACTTAATTCACATTGTAGTTCTTCCCAGTACTGAGTGAAACAGTCCTTGCTAGTTCATAGTCATTATATTTGTTAGCATCTAAAATAAATAATTTTTATTATTTTATCATATTTATTATGACTAGTTGCATTAATAGGATAGCCCAGGGCTCAGTGCACATGATGTAACACTCTAATCAGGTGTTCACATTTAAAATGTCCACAATTTATTCTATAGCCACACTCCCGTCCTGTGCTGGGACCAGAGGTTCCAAAACTTGAGGAAACTGAAGGAAAAGAAGAAACTCCCACAAGACTGTGAGACTTTGTGAGTATGACAAAAATGCATGCTGTGTTTCTTAGAGGCTGCAGTCACATTAGTGCTTCATTACATTAACATTTAATGCTTAAAAATGTCAGGAAAGGACTAGGGGGAAGAAAAATAAATCAGAATTCAGAGACAGAAGAATTGCACACAAGTTTAAATGCCGGATTTGGATTCCCAATGAAGAATTGTTACCAATATTTTTGCCTTATGCCAAACTGTAAATAAATACTTAGTGTGTTTAATCTGAAGATGCCCCCACCTCCAGCTTGCTAAGCTAGTTGAAGCTAATCAAGTTGAACTACCACTTCAAATTAATTTTGTTCCCTGAAATGTTGTTTCATAATGAAAACTATCATGGGGATAAAACAGATCATGCTCTTCTGAGGTCTCAGGGCTATCAGCCACGCTCCATTTAACCTTAGCAGTCATCTGAGTTGGAACTTCAGTCTTTTTGCGGGGAGTAGATGCACTCAGAGCTGGTTTGGCAACTGATGTTGTGCCTGCATAACAAGGAGTGAGTCTAGAGAGCTGCTGCTCATGTTCAGCACCTTGGTTCTTGAGCCATGTAGCTCAGAAGCTTGCACCTTTGGGAGACTAGTGACCTGTCAGACTGAGAGGAGACTAAACACACAGTCAGTGCATCCAACTGAGAGAATACAGAAGCTGTACACGGGTACAGTCCCTGCTAATGGAAGAAGTTCTATGCTGTCACTCTTTTAATCATGAGATTTCTCTTATCAGCAGTTGTACAGAAGACTGATCCTGGTGATCTGCTCCATAAAAGCCAGATGAAGCATTTTTCAAGCTCTTATTAAGGAATACTTTGGGATTTTTTGTTTGTTGTTGTTTCAGGCTTTTAAAATTATTATCCCCTCAAATATTGGTGAGGATTCCTACAAAGTATAAGTTGTGCAGTCCTAGAAAGTCCAGTAAAAGCCTGTGCTTTTGTGTTATTTGCTGAATGATACTCCAGTGGGATCACATTGCCGAGAACTTGGGATTTCTTAGCAAAGTGAAATGACACATTAGAAGAGAATGCTCATAAAATATGTTCATTTTTAATGAAGACATTAAAAAACCACTCAGAGCTTTGTCTCTTCACTTCTGTGGCCAGCCCACTGTCGCTGTTTTAATCCCAAGGCTGGGAACCTTGCAGAAGAGAGATGCCTCAGTGTCCCTCTGTTAGCGAGATTTCAGGGTTTGGATCTCTTCATTTAAGAAATTATTTTACACTAATGGATAATAATGAAAGTAAACTGCCTGAAAGATTTGAGCATAAATGTTTTTGAGTGGGGCCAAGGACTGTATGGCTCATGAACCTTCTCACCATACATAAAAACCTAAGAAGGTTCTCTCAGACTGTGGCAAGCAGGGCAGTGGCCAGAGGGCTGAGGCAAATGAAGCAAGGGATCAGGAATCTCTGAATACAGCCAGAGGGGTTAGTGGAGCATCACACAGAGCATTTCACCTCTCCTCTCTTCTAACAGCAAGCTTCAGACATCCTATGTGGGTCTCCTGTGTTTCCAGGATAGGACATGCAGGGAGAAACCCTTTGGGAAACTACCAGTGAAGCTATTTTCCCGGAGATTTCTGATGATCCCAAGTCACATAACAAACAGCTCAGAGGCACTTGCTCTCCTGATTCAAAAGGAGCAGGTCTGAATAATGAAAAACTAACCATGTGGTATTGGCAGTCATTTGCTGAGATCCTTTCCCCAATCTTTCTAATCTAAGTGCTTCAGGAACATCACAGAAATCTTTCCTCATAGCACCTTTGTTATAATAGAAGTGCCATTAAGCTCTTTTTACCACTGAAACACAAAGGAATAAAATAAAATGCCTGAAGTCACAGAGCCTGGTCTGTGCCTTGCCCATACAGACAATACTGTAAAGTCAAGTTGGGCAGCATTGGGACAGCAATTTGTTTTGAGAAACACCTTTCAGACACTGCATTTGTCCTGCATGAGTCAAAGGAAATATTTTCTTGCTTCAGTACCCTCTCCTGCCAGCTCACCAATTTTTCAAGACAATATCCACAGAAAGGAATCTCTGTATGCATGTGAAAATTAAACATCACTGTACTGTAATGGCTTCTGGCATGGACATCTACCACATTTGAATCCTTGCTCATGATGGTTTTATTTCTGGACTGTGAAATCTTGACCACCTGACCCTTAGATTAACACATTAACAAGATAAAATTACATACCATAAAGCTACTTAGATAAAAAGCTTAGCTATGCAAGGGCTTTTTATTATCCCTTTTATCCTTTGCTATGTCAGAATGAATTGTAGCATCTAACTTCAGTTAAACCCCCTATTCAATACTTAATGCTCAACAGATAGGACAACATTTATTTTATTTTGGAATTTAACTTTAAATGAGGTGACATGCAACAGAATGGAGCACAGACACTGCAAAATGGTCTCCTGCAGTGTGACAAATTACACAGTACAAAGGAGTAATGCAGAGGCAATTAAAAATGGAATATACCCCTGGAAGCTGGCATGCTACAACTCCATGACTAAGTAGCCAAGCTATGTTTGTGCAGTATTCTGCTCACATCTAACCATACTGCAGAGTGTGAGGGGAAGAAGTCCAGACAAGGAGAACTTTTGTCTGTTTCTGTGGCAGTGGTTATTTTTCTGTACGACAAAAAGGGTCACGCTATACACCACACTTCCCCTCCTCTGCCATTATTCATGAAGTCATTCAAAATCATGCAGTACAGCTGAGTAAGTTGGAAGACTTTGTCTGTGCTGAGACCTTCCTCTCCATACACTAAAGCTTCCAGGCAGCTGCTCATCTTACAGTGTGTGCATTAACCCCATTGGCTTTACTGCCCTAATGATCCTGAGTGCATGCTTGTGTTTCCTTGGCTGGAAAAGAGCCCCTTCAGATGTCCCATTTGTCTGGCTTCTAAGAGGCTGCTTGACCTCAGCAACATGACCTACAGACTTACAGGAGCTGGGATGGTCAGCAGTGTCCTTTAAGTGAAGCAATGCATTCAGCAGTTGGCCCTGTCCTCTGGAAAAGGTGCTCTATTCGGCAGCTACAAAAGGCAGTGGGAGCAGGGGGACAGGTGGACTGAAATAAATAAATACATTAAAACTTTTAAATGGCCATGATAATAGAGCAGGAGAAATGTTATACCTCCTCCTAGCTTAGACTGCAAGGTGGAAAACACATTTGACAAAATCCATTTCAAAAACATGCTAAGACAAGGAGTTAAGATGGGCCTAACTCTGAGTTTCATATCTGTTACCAAGGCATTGTATAGTCTTAACTGTTACAGCAACTAAGTTATCACACCAGAGCACTGAAATTAGTCACACCAGAGAACACTATAATTCACACTGTCAAAGCTATTTTTATTCTCTTGGAGCTGTTTTTACAGACTGACATAATTGGACAACAGGTATGACAAGCCTTTACTGTGATCTTATCTTCACTGAGCCAGAGATTTTGTTGTAGGAGGGGTTGAAACACAGGGGTCTGAAAAACAACCCAGCATAGAGGAAGCCTACCTCACCCACGGAAATCAGGAGACCACATATTTCTTTCTCTGAAGCTTACACCGGTCCCTTCAGAGCTACGTTATTGTAACATAAGAAATTTAGTGATGTTTCATACTGGACATGTCCTGAAAACCAATTATAAACAAAAGACATGAAGAAGAAAGAGGAGGGGAAAAAAAAAAAAAGAGAGAGAAAAAAATTACTATGTATTTTTTATCTAAATATTCACCTTTCTGCAAGCTCTTGCCCTAGGCAGCTGGCTTTTTTTTCCACATTCACCTTCAAAGTCCACCTGCAGACCTGACCATAAACAGCCACTCATCTTCAGAGCACATGTTGTGTCAGCACAACGGAGTTCATTCACTCCTGTACCTTACTACATGTATGAGGTTGGCCAGAGAAGCTGTGGATGTCCCAAACCTGGCACTGGTCAAGGGTTGGATGGGGCTTTAAGCAACCTGGTCTGGTGAGAGGTGTCCCTGCCCATAGCAAGGGGTTGGAATTAGATAACCTTTTAAGTCTCTTCCAACCCAAACCATTCTGTGATTCTATCATAGCCCACAGAGCTCATCTTTACTGAGCCAAGCAATATCCCGAAAGAGCAAGAACTTGTCTCTACTTCATCATTACTAGTATTCTTAAATAGTAACTTTATCACAGTGCTTTCTAACTTGCAGACACACTGACTTCTTGTATTGGCCTCGTCATGAAAATCGTTAAGTTTTAGCCTCATTTCACTCAATGAGCAATTCTAGCAGAGAAATTAAACTAGAGTTCTGCAGCCACACAAGGCTACAAGCTCTGCTGCTTGACACAATAGACTGCGCCTCAGCAAAGCAGCATCTACATGGCCATAAAGTAACCAAAATGAAACAAAATATTTACTTCCTCCTGATTCCAGCCTGGTTTGAAACAGCAGAAAAAGAAGCCTTTGCAAACCATTCCCAGCTTTGCTCTGAGAGGCTCTGGTCGAAAGCAGCTGGCAGCTGAGGCTTAAAATCCACATTGATTAGAACTGACCCTGTGCCGAGTTAGAAAACCTGATGCTTAAAAAAGGCAGCAAGTAGCTGCATCCCGTGTCATTAGGAGATGTTTTCCCCATAGAGTGCTAATGAGCTGGCACAGCTTTGGCTTTCAGTGGAAGCTCCTGATCTTCCTAAGACTGCCTGACAAACTTCCCCAGGCACAGGCTACTTCTTTGTCATCCTTCCTGCGGTGTTTAGCCCTGGCTAGGAATAACACAGGCTGCTATAACATGAATAAGGAAAAAAAAAAAAATCCCACTGTGCTGCTGACACCGGGAGAGCTCACTGCCTTGTGACAAACAAGGTAATAATAATTCTACCAGTCCTGATGGGGATCACCGAAATGTCAAGGCTGATAGCTGCCCTTTCCCTTCTGAATGATCATTAGCCCCCGGGAAGGAAATAAATTACTGAGCCACTTAACACCTCATTAGGAGTTAAAACTATATATTCAGCATCTCCAAGTCAACTTTTAAAGCAGCTTTGGTGTTCAACAGCAAGCTGTGAAGTTAGGTCTGATAGCATGCAGCACTGTTTCCTCAAGGGAAACTGTTCCTTTAAATGTATCCAATTCCCAGGCAAATAAATTTTTCCATTCTCCCTGCTTAGCTGTACTGGTTTGGGATGTATAGTCTGTCTGTATTTATAAATAACCCACTTTGTTTACCAATTTTTTAAAGTATTTTCAGGAAAGGGAAGGAAGAAAACTCTAGGAATATTGCAATTGCCTGTCTACCCTCATTAGCCCAATAATTATTGCACTGTAATTCAATTATTTCTTGTACTCAGTTCCAGATAAGAAGACTGCAGACGTAATAATAGCTTAAGAAGTTTCCTCTTCTGTTTTTCTTTTTTTGCTTTGTTCTCCAAGGCTGTTCCTCCCTGCCTCTGCATCATTCCTCCCTCCTCGTTATGATATACAGGGGGCTTGCTGCTGTGTATTGAATCAGAGCTAAAAATAATTATCTTCCTTTCTTTTTTGTAGCTTTAGATTGTTTTTAAACCCAGAGCGTTGGCACTTGCATGGTGCATGCACTCTGAAAGCTAAATAAGTTTTATCTTATATTATCCAAGTTAATAAAATCTGCAAACAAGCTGTGAGCTATTACTGGAAATCATGATGCTTTAATACCCACATCTGTGAAGAGTCAAGACTGTGTCAAAGCAAATGCTTTGAACTATAAACCAGCTTTTGATGCTCTTTGCTGTAGCAGTGTAAGTAGGAGGCACAAACACAGATCCCTCATATGGAACTCTTCCTATCAGAAGTATGAACGGTGCAAAATAGCCATGTAAGGCTTGAGTTTCTACATGGGACCATGTTCCTTCTGTTTGGGGCAGAAATTAGCAGTCAATCTGGGCTGCTCTGTGGAGGTGAAGTGTTTTAGGCTGAACATCAACTGTCATCGTGGGTTTGTTGTGATCAGAGGTACAACCACAGTGGCGCCTCTGAGGGCAAAGGCATAGAGCTCTTCCTCACTGTGGCTTCACTGAGGTGTCTCATCTGTCCTCTCCTGTAACCCCAAGGCTTTGGCTTGGTTATGAAAACACAGTTGTCATCCACCACAGGGTGTTTTTCTGTCACCCACAGCATTCCCTGGCTCAAGAGGGTGTCATTTGTTCTCCATTCAGCTTCACGTGCAAGTTGGATCATATCCAGAACTGTCACCCCAGTTCATTTGCTAAGAGGGTCTTCTTTTGCTGACAGATCCAAGAACAGATTTGAGTTGAAGAAAAGTGACTTTATCTGCTACTAAAAAGGGGGGTGGGACGTGGTGTTTAAATACAACTCCTCCTTTTTAAAAAAGCAAGCCTCAGTCTTAACTTGGTTGATGCAATTTCCTCAGTCAGTGCATGTTGAACCACAGAGGTTTAGAATTGTATCTTCAGCCCAGCTGTAAAGCGAAAATGATTAATCCTTCCACTGCTTGACCCAGAACTGCACTTCAGAGCTTGAGAGCTTTCCTTACTTGGGGAAGAGCTGTGTATTCCTCCTCCGGACACACGCACGCCCACGTAGCTCGTCAGAGCAACTGTGTGGAGCTGCTGCACCAGAATCCTGCTTTCTAAACCAAATGGCAGCCACCATCCTTCCTCTGCTTGGTGTTCAAGTCTGTGTCACTTAGGTTTGGCAAGCTCCAGTGACATCTGTGCATGTCTGATCCCACCACAACAGCCAGGTGCTGAGACTGGACTTGTAAAGGGCCATGCACCAGGGGAGATGGAGCATCATGGTCCAGAGATCAGCTCCAAAAAAACCAGCTCTGGTTTCACCCAGACAAGCTGCATGTAATGCGCATGCATTTATCTTTTTCATAAGCATGCCCCTTTTCAAAGAGGCCAGGATGTTTTGGGATCTGCACTAGAAGGGGGAACTTCCTACCTGATCACCCTGATGTCTCTCAGATGGGAACAACATGCATTTGGGTGGCCCATCAGAGCTTTTTGATTGGCCAAATGCCTACTGCCTTACCTCTTGTGAACACTCCAGATCCAAATGGATGGAGGAAGAAGAAAAAGATGAAAAAAATTATTTTTTAAATTGCCAAAAAGAAGCCTAGGAGAACTCTCTAGCTTCCAAGAGTGATTAAGAACTGGTTTATAACAACCAGTCTCAAAGCCAAATCTTCCATTAGCCCCCTTCTCCCCAGAGGCTTTTCTGAGGGATTATTTTTGAGTCCCACCACAGTTATGCATGGATAAGCCACGCCCTCACAAGTAGCGTTACCTGCCCCAGCAAGAGGGCATGGGGGAAGCACAGCCCAGAAGAGGAAGAGGGGGTGGTGGATTCTGCTGAGTTTGGCTTAAACAGCCTGAGTCACCAGAAGGAATGACGAAAAGTGAATGGAAATGCCTCTTTCAGAAAGTTTTTGGAAACTACCAGGGTTGTCTGAGACAGCCTCAGGCCTAACTCTGTCTCTGAATCCAACATCAAGGTCTGTTTCAGCTAGTGCACATCTTTGGGTACAATGTGAAGTTGTCCTCTGTGTCATGGTTTTCCTTAAGGTAAGCACAGGACCATGTTAGCACACTAGCAAATGTCCTTGGACACTGTATTTCCAGAAGGATTTAACACCCAGCATCAGGAGTGGGAATGGTTTATCTTGCAAAGGAACAAGAGGCACAGGCGCCTGCTGCTGCCCTTGGGGTGGGGGGGAGTCAGTGCTGTTCAGCTCCTTGCCTTCAGTCCTGCCTTGGCAACAGTGAAGGAAATTATTCTTCATGTTCTGAAACCGCAAACATTGACTTACTTTGCAGATTTCCCTTCATGCTTGGCAGCAAGCACCAAGGCCCGGCATGAAGAGAAACTAGCTCTGGTGGCAGCAGCCTGAGCCTTTGAAGTTGTGAAAGCTGCTTTTCCCAGAAAGTCACTGATGACTTTCTAAACGACCTTGGCATGTAGTGGTGTGACAACCATTAAGACCCAGGTTTGCTACAGCAATGTCATTTCCAGATTTGCTGCAAGGAAATCAGAGAAGTCCAACACCACATTCTTCCCAGAGAGGGGATGGCCAAACACAACTCCTGTTCATTTTCCTGTGCATGGACTGTCTCCATTTAATACACGCCCAGCTCTCCTGTCAGTCCTGCAAGTGTGTCTGTAGCATTTACAGTACATCTAGCAATGCTGTGGAGCAGGATTATCCTGTAGGGATGGGTGAATTTCTCCAACCTCATTTCAGATCTCCTCAGGTATTATGGATTGAAAAGTTTGTCTTAGATTCATGCATTTCTGGGTGTGGAATAAAAAAAAGTTAAACAAGAAGAAAATAATGCAGGGTGGAAATGGTAGCCAGCCTATGAAGCCAACAGTATAAAAATTATTATGAAATTAGAAGCTGAGAGGGGGAAGTGAAGCAGTCTAAGTAGTCCCTTGCAGCCTGTGCCTTGTAGAAAATATTGGTTCTCAGAAGGAAGAGGGAAGTTTACTTCATCCCTGAATCATCATCTGTTCCCTATCCAGAGCACACTTTCAATCTAGAGTAATGAACCACCCTAGAAACCCTAATGTAACATTTTGAAAGGTAGGTCGGTTTGAAAACCTCTTCAAAAAGCATACTGAGCAGTTTGTAAAGCTCTGTGTTCCTCAATATCTACTTTTGGTACCAGAATTTTGGGAAACTGCAGCAAATGACACCACGCTGTCACCATAGAAGACTCACTCCTTTTTTTCTTTTTATTAATGTTATTTTTTAGAGTCCTCCTGAGACTATTGCTCACCAATATCTGCAGTCCTGGGCCAGCTTGCTTCCTCAAGGTGTGCTGACCCATAACAGTGCTAGCTGCCTACCTGCTGTCAAGTCACACATACCTTCTGGTCAGTTCTTCACTCCGACCAGGGAATGCAAAACTCAGGCAGGTAGGTTTTTCAGGTGGAAAACTGAGTTGTGGGGAAGTGAAACATCTTTCTTAAGGATATTCAGCTGGTCAGGGACAGAAGTGGATATCAAGTCCCAGGCTTTTCAAGACCAGGTCAGTGTTTTCTGCTCTGAAATGGAACTTGCTTCAGGAGAGCCAGGTGTCCCCTCTGCTTGGGACCCTTCAGCAGCACAGCCCTTCCCATCTCACACCAATTCTAGGGCCACACAGGAATGGAGAGAGACCTCAGGCCTGCTTCTTCCTCCCAAACTCACAATCTAGCCTCCAGGGAGCCCCTGGCACAAAACCCTTCTCATCCACAAAAAAAAAAAAAGTGCTATTTTACATTCCTGGACAGCAGCAATGAGCATGCTGCCCGCATCACCAGTGTGGTACAGCACCAGCCCAGGAGGCAGCCAGCTCCTATCAGGGGAGGTGCTCTGCAGACACAGAGGGATGCGCTGCCCAGGACTGTATGGTGGCTTTTGGCAAGGCTACAATGATGGGCTTTCCAAAGTGATTTCCCAAAGCTCCTCCTCTGAGGAGTGAAATGAAAAAAGAAACCTCTCATTCTGCTCTAAGACTTCCATTAAATTCCCATTTAAAAATGTCTTTGGATGTAATTCAGAATTAACTGTAAACATGGATTCCTGGCTATGTGAATATTTTATTATTTTGATTAGTCATCTATATTTTTAGAAACATAGGGCATAAAAGATTGAAGTAATTTTGCTTCAGTTCTTCCATGCCAGAGATCTTTTTCTCCAAAATATACTTTGTTAGAGTCTTGTGTTTCTGATAAAAGAAACTGAAGTTAAAAGGGAGATCTGCTCTCTAACACTTGCCTGAAATATAGATCTACCTGGGCAGATGGCAGTGTATAAAGTTTCATTAAGGCAGGTAGGAAATTCTCCTCTCCAGGTCTCCTCCCAGCACTGACTGTCCTAAATTCCTCCCTTATCACACAGTTCATTTCCTCAGGGCTTACCCCTTCCTAGATAAAAGCATACCTTTTAATTTTAAGCCACACAACATTTGTACTCCACTATATTTAAAGTCCTACTTGCTTTTCTATGACCCATGGTGCTCTGATGGCTAAATCCTGCAGACAACCATATCCTTATGCATGCCCAAGGGCTCCTGATGCTGCTTCAGCCCCAAGAATCCTACTCAAATACAATTTATCGTGTTATAAAAGATTATCATTTACAGAGAGTTATAAAATTTGGTGGTTTTTGCCATTAATGATCTGCTCGGTGGGATTTTTAAATTCCTTTACCACCCCACCCCAGAGCCATTCCTCTGTAACTAGGGTTTGGTAATGTGGCTGTACATTTTCAGTGCATCCTGCTAATTTCCAGCTGGTTCCTGGGTTGTAGATGAAATTTTGAGCTGCTGTAATTCATACCATAGCTGTTCAAAAGCACGGTGCCACCACAGCCAGGCTGGAACCCATTAGGCCAGGTTTTTTCCATATAATATTATTCCCCACAGCTGCTGGGGGAGCACACTGACTTCTAAATATAGAGAGCTGGGTATCTTCCACCTCACTCACATTTTTCCTTAGCTTGTTTTGTATATTCTAGACATGCATTCTACTTTGAGCTTTACATGAGTTTCTGAACCCAGCTGAAAGACCCAGGAGGTCCATGATGGAAAGTCACCACTTCTTAAGCTCAGCACATGCAAGTTAAAGGAAGACCCAAACTACTGCCAGTTATTCCCCTGGAGTGCTCCTATTCTTTTTGTTTCACACTGGTAGTCCAGTGAAAGGGAAAATGTTTAACATAGGGACAGAGGGAAATAAATCTTTGCAGGCTTTGCCCAACTTGGCAAACTCTCCTTTTTTAAACTCTTTACAGCTTACACTGTTTTAAAGAGAACCTGATCTACAAACTGTGGAATCACAGCCTTAACCTCAGGGTGCAGCATGAGGGAATGAAAGACAGCCCAGGGATATGCTTAGGTGAAGATTTCCAACCATGTACTTCTCCCTCCTGCAACTCCAAGAACCAGACTCAGAAATGTGCCAAAAGTTGGAAACCTCTGCACTGCTGATGCCCTTACAGACCTTTTTTCTATGAAGCCGCATCAAGTGACCTCTCAAGGCAGACATTGGCCGCTTTGTACTACCAGCAGCCAGACAAAAAGGGGGAAAGTAACTTGGTCATTGATGTCAGCACTGTGGAACAGATACTGTGGGACCAACCTCACAGCCCTGGGCGCTTGTTGCAACTCTCTCCCTGCTCTCCCATGCACGTTTTTGTAGTCACAAGAGATACAGAACAAGAAAGCTACTCTTTTTTTATTTTTAATGTCCTGAGTACTTTCCCATGTATCCATGAACTAAATTAAAAACATTCTCTTATATCTGACAGAAACTACACAAAAAATATTCCAATTCTTAATGAGATGCCTGAATGCTGCTTTCACATTAGAACTGAAAAGTATCTGCTGGCTTCTCTGCGCTGGAGTTTACTCCCCTAACTGGTGCACAAAGTCTAGTTTCAAGCCATTGAGGTTAATTGGTCAAAGTCTGGGGTCAGTTCTTACAGCCTCTGTCACTCCAAATCTCTGCCAAGGAAGGTCAGTTTGATAACAGGGTTTCTCCACATTGTCCTTCCTTTCATCATAGTTTTGCTGGTGACCCAAAACATTTGTGTGTCAGCTTTGAATTAAAAAAAAAAAACCAAAACAAAACACAAAAAAATCATACACACCCAAAAAACCAAAACTGAGGGGTAGCCCTAGGGAAGAATTACACCAAGGACTCAGCTCTCTGAGCAAGTTTTGGCACCTCTATTAAATAGGCTTAATTTTAATGATAAACACTTTACTCTTATTACTGTGAAAGAACACTTATTCCATGTGTTTTAGAATAGCCCATGGTTTATGGACTACCCTGTTTGGACTGGTACAGTGATCCTTCTCCTGAAACATTTTAATCCTTGAAACAGGGACCTTTCTAAGTTACTGGAGACTAAGTTAAAGGACCAAACCTGTGACATGGCAAACTGCTGCTGTTATGAGGCTGAAAACTCAAAGCTTTTCTCTTCAAATCAGTCCATTGGAATATTTTGGGGTGTGCTGCACAGAATCCTGTGCCCAGAGCCCCCATGTGCTGCATGGGATCCTGTGCCCTACCTGGCATGAGCCTCAGGAGGGACCAGCCTGCAACATTTGGCTCAAGGTTGTATTTTCCAGATGCATGTGATAGTCCTTTCTGTGCTTGTGGAGCTGCCCTTATTCTTACCTTTCTCTCAGTGTCTCAGAAAGCTGCACAGTGGAAGTAAGAAGAATCTAGCAGAGCTGTAGCTGCTTTGTTGGCCCCACTGAAACCATTTGGAGGACCTTAACAAAAATTCATTGCCTTGTCAGGCTTAAAAGGAGAAAGTATAAGGGAAAACACCTGTTACCAATTCCTACATCTGCTCCATGACCTTAGCAAAGGCATTTCACCTTTTACTGCCTCTGTGTCCACATCTGTGAAGATAAATTGTGAAGAAACACATGGCATATGAACATGGAGAGCTGTAGGAAACTGAAATATCCCATCAGGGAAGCACTAGTGATATCAATCAGCAAATGAAGGCTGAACAAGAACTGACTGTCTCTGCAGGACTGCTATATTTTGCAATGCTGCTATGTAATTTTCCTTCTCTTTTCCCTGCATTTTCTCTCCCAGGCAGTTGCACTTCTACGAGGGAAGTTTGCAGCCCTCCCCTCTCCCTCCCTTTCCCAGAGCGAAATTACACATCTCCCGCAGGAGCCCAGAGCTGCAACAGGCAGGATGCTCGTATTTCACTCTGTGCCTGCATGACCTTTAAAAATATAACCTGCCAGTGACAGGAAAAAGGTAAAGGAGGAATGTGTTCAGCTTGAAGCCCAGGTTTTCATAGCAGCACAGCCTTGTGGGGCACACATGGTGGTGACCAAGCATGGAAGGGCTACCAAGGCAAGTGACAAGAACAGCTGTGCTGTGTGCCCACAGCTGGAGAGACACCCTGGCACAGGCCCTGCGGGTGCAGAGTGAAACAGCCTCGCTGCATTCCTCATCGTGCAGCTCGCTGGCCAGACCCGCTGTGACCGACAGCCCCGTTAAAAAAGAGGATCAGCAACGGGTGGGGTGGCATTAGACAGAAATTACTGAGCGGGAAGAGGGAACATTCAGTCATGTCCTAAAAGTGAAACCAGCCTGGGGACCGAGATTTACAGTTAATAACGCCATGTACTATTAATCCCCTCATTGCATGGGAGAGGTTTTAGCAGAGAAATTCACCATGCTGCAGGATTTTCATCTGATGGCTTCTCCTCTGTTTTCAACAGCAGTGGATAAAAATAGGAAGGAGGTGTACGAGATAATTAGCACTGTTAACTTCAGCTAAAATCAATTAGGATGAGCAACAACTGCTTCATTCACTTGAAACACAGTTTTTAGAAAAGGAACTTAACTCAAAAACTGCCCACAAGAAGGAAAAACAGAAGGATAAGCAGACTGCAATGCTTCTGATGTCCTCCAAGCCACACTCAGGGAATTGGGATAAACAGCCACAGTGCACAATTCCCAGTGGTATCACCTATTTCAGTAGAAGAAGTTAGAATACTTTTGAGAATCCCAGCAGCCACTGGGATTTTTTGGTAAATGAAAGATCCTAAAACCTTAGAGAAACTGTCTTACAATCACAGGCTCTTCATTTTCTATTATCACCATTGGATGCCCCAGGAATTAATTTGGGCAAGTATGTGCCTGGAGAGTGCTCAAGCTGCAATGAGCAGGGCAGTTGGATACTGACTGGCAATTTTATTCCAATGCATCAGAGGAGAAGGATGTTAAGAAAAATTAATTCCATTTTACTCTGGCTCAGTATATACCCAGAAATGCTGCAGAAGTTTTATTTCAAGAAGAACAACATTTTCCACATAACACAAAAATCCAATTTCACACTACATGAAAAATTTTGGAAGAAAACTTAACTTGAGAGTTTTCACAAATTATTTTGAGGATTTTGATTTGAAAGGAGACATTTTTAAGAAGCAAGACATTGCATGAAAAATTCAAGTCATCTGTAATTGAATCCAGGAGTGGACTGATATAAAACCCTGGAAAGGGCTTGCCAAATATATGTATCCCATTATTTTTTTCCAGTTTATTGCTAGCACATTTTAGAAATGGAAAGCAAGCAATTAAAATGGTTGTATTTGACAAACAACACTTGTAAGATGTAAATTAACAATGCCTGTTGCTGGGATTCTGCATCCTTCTTATGCCATTTTATAATGCAGGGGAAGTGCTGCTTGTGCAGTGCTGGCAATGAAATATTAAGACACACCCAGCAGAAAATCGACTTGTCTCATCTTTCAGCTTTGGCTCCAGATCAGACACCACTGAGAGAAGCTAATTTTCCTGGCAGGGCCAGCCTGGAGAGCAAAACTTGGTCACTGACAGCAGCAGAAAGCATTGCTTTGAGACCCGTTGAGCCACAGGACCCTTGCAGCCTCTTCTCTACCTTTTATTTTCTGGATATTAAGTGAAGGTGGCAGGTTTAAAATGAAGAAAAAGAAGCAGCCCTTCACACAAAGCCTCATCAGGCTGTGTCACCTCATGGTACCTCATGGTACAGGCCCCATCAGTTCACAAGGACTGCAGGGATGGTGAGATAGCCCATAAGACAGAGCAGCTGAGAGCCACGAAGTACCCAGAAAACACCAGTGTGTGCCCCATCCTTAGACTTGTTGCCAGGCACTCACACCAGGGGTGGGGCAGTACAAACCTGGGGACCACGCTGGCAGCCAGCCACTGGTGTGGGCACAAGGAGAGCAAGGCAAGCCCATCACCAAAATGAACACAGTGAGATGAAAACAGTTAAACACGTGCCGAAACTGTGTGCAGATCAGCTCTGAGCTTATCAGGGGACAAGGGCTGCCAGGCAGCTGCGGCTCCAGGGTCTGTTTGGACCACAGTGACACTGGCCAAAAAACATTTGATTGAATTTTGCCTCAGTGACCTGATTACCTGGCTGCAGCCCAGCTTTTGACATCTTATCAGCCTTTCAAGCCAGAAGGGAAATGCTGACCCATGGCCAAAAAGCAAAAACAGGGGGGCAGATTGACTTGGACAGGCATTAAAAGCAATTTTTAAAAAATACATTGAAAGTCTTAAAGTACAGGATTACAGAGACCAGGACCTTTCATATTTATTTGAAACTCTTCTATATTTCCTCAGTGACAAACAGGCAGCCAAACAGCTGCTGGGTCACGACTACCCTGTGATTTCCAGTCTAATTTCAATGTTTTACTGCTGCCTTCAGCTGGTAAAGGGATAGAGGCATCAGCCAAGCACTGGGATCTTTCTCTACAGAAGTGGGTATTGAATCAGAACTCAGGTTTACAACAAAACAAAACAGAAGGTCCTCAATCCGAGAGTTTCTTTGCAAAGAAATAAAGCTGACAAAGCAAAACCAATGAAATTTGTAGTGCAAACCCCACTGCAGATGATACCTCTACCCCTGTACTGGCTTCTCCATCTGCAGGGGACCTTAATGTGGGGCATCCCCCGAGCCCCTGTCCTTGCTTCAGGCACTGCTGTGAAACCATTTGGTCAGAACCAAGAATCCAAGTCCCCAGGACACAATTTCTATACTTTAGAAAGTGAGACTTAAGGAAAACTTACGGGAAAATTTTCCATTTACTCTGCACTCACTTGGATTAAACTTCTCTGGGGGTTCATGGCTCTCTGCAGGTGACATTGCATATACCAATAAATTTTTTCCCCCAGATAAGATCTTGATATAAGGTATAAGCCATCTTTTTTTTCTGCTTGCTGAGGGCCCTGGCGCAGTTCTGACATCCTACTGTGACACATGCAACAAATAGTAAACCTTTGCATTTTTAAGGAGTAATTTAGTACTGGCTTGGGAATTTCCTCAGATCCTATGAAAAGGAATCAAATCCTACTGAATTCACAGCTATTTGATTATGAATGGATGTCAGCTGCAGTGTAGCATGCTCATCCCATGAGGGCTGCCTTTGCCACTGTAGGGCCCTCTGCAAAGTCTGTGCCCCACACCAGTGTGGGATCCTTGTTTCATCTTTTTCTAACATAACTCCTTGTCAGCAAACACTACAGAATATTTGAAAAGTGTGTTCAGCCTGGCTAGAACTTCGTTTTTTCCTATCCCTTCCCCCCCCAATGATTTTAATTTCTCCAATTCAAGGGTACTAGGGATGCTCAGGTTAACAAGGTGTGAGGCTAAAGAACAGACTTCAGCAGGGAAGACTAAAGTGCCCAGCTAATTTCCCAACAGGTCCTTTCCTCATAAAGTGTTCATTGCAATTAGAAACCTCATCATCAGAGTGTCCAGAGATAAAAAGAGTAGCAAGTATCAAATTTCCTCCAGCACATGTCCTGGAGGACACCATTTATCTCTCTATGCAATTTGCTTCACTTACGTACATTACATTTTGCCTCCTGATTCTTGCAGACCTCGTACAGACTCAGAATAAGAGTCTATTTAGGGAACAATGGATCTGTTGTGCTGGATTTATAGATCAGTACTGATATAAGCACTGAAGAGTACCAAATTCAGAAGTCAATTGTTGTTAGATGATGTACACACACAGAGCTACATTTTGCTCAAATCATTTATAAACTCGTAAGAGACATTTTTGTCTGTGTGCATCTACACAGATAAAAACACAGATATAGACACAGATAGGTGTGTCTATATGTAATTCTCTGCATGTATTTGTCTACCTGGCACCTCCATTAGCCTCACTTTAAAAGCATGGTATGCACCTCCAACTTCCCCATTTGTTTATCCTCCTACCCACATCTCCTTCCTTTTCACTTTACCTACCTATCCTCATTCCCTTCCTCCCTGCCTGAGCACTTCTCATTCCCCTCTGAATATAACTCTTAGGGGTGCTGTGTGTCCCAAAGCAGCTCTCTACACCTGTGGCAGAGGCAGCAGCCACGGAAGAAAGGGAAAAGAAAGATGTTGCCTCCTGCCAGCTCACTGCAGCAGCTAACCCACTTCTCACTGCTAGGAACAAAGCACAGGCTCTTCCACCTGGTTCAGAACCCTTGGGGAAAATTACATTTTGTTATTATTTTTTCTCCCTATGTACAAAGCATATATTCACAGAAAGGCCAACAAAAGCAGACCAGGCAAGCATGAAATTTCTAAGCCAAGCCAAAAATAAAGTTGAGCCAAATAAACTCCCAAATATAACAACAACATAAGGAACAGTTTAATTTTTTTTTTCAATCATTATAAGTTTAAAGTGCCTTCCATAAATTTTAATAAAAAACACAGATCAACCTGCGTGGGTGAAGTAAAGAGAAAGAACATATCTATTATTGGCAGACAGCTTTGACTTCAACTATAGAAGAGCTTGTATCTTTTAACATCTCCCAAAACAGTCACCAAGAGTGCAGAGAAGGGGGAGGCCAGTAAAACAGCTCTGGATTTGCTTCCACATGACTCACTTGCCACTGAATTTTCCCTCCTCCCTATCCTGCACCAGTGGTGGTGGGGATGCACAGTCTCCCCTTCTGTCATCGCTTCCCTGTGATCCTCTTCAGATACCCCAAAAGCCACAAGCCAGGAAGAAGTAAGGTATGTAGGAGAACACCACAGCCGCAGCCTTTGCTTCTAAAACTAAAACTTGGCAACTAAAATTTTAAATGGAACAGGCCCTTGCTGGCAGAGAGCAGCCAGAGCCAGCTGTGTGCTGGGATGAAGTCCCGGCACTCGATGGTAACAGATATGGGTAAACCTTCCCTGCAGTTCACTGGGAGGCCGGCATCGCTCAGCAGGGCAGGGGGAAAGGTCTGCCTCCTGGCTATAATTAGCAAGTAATTCAGCATGCTAGGAATGGATCAGTGGAGCAAAGCAGCTGATGCCCCTGCACTATAAGCAGTTCAAAGGTTTTATTTCAGAGGAGATCTGGTCTGGTCCCCCCTGACAGTGTCCCTGTCACAAGGACTTAGAATTGGTCTGGGCCAGCCCAGATGGGGCCAGACCAGTTTTGATGTGCACATGAACGCAGCTTCTGGTTTGGCTTCCTTCCCAGGCACCTGGGTCAAGTAAGCCAAAGCACCCTGCAGGTGCATCCAGCCCTCACATCCCAACACACAGCTGTTCCGGGTGAGCGGGAGATGAGCAGGCACAGACTCAGACTCTCAGACTTGCATCTCTGTGCTGGAGGAAAAGGAGGGTTGAGTACAAAGACAGCAGACTGGCTCTGTACTGTTGCTAATATGCAGCTTAGGTGGGTAGTGGTTTCCGCAGGCTTGGATCTGCCCTGTCCCAGGAGCTGGTCCTTCAGTTCTGTCATTTCCCAGAGAGAGCAGGTCTCATTGGGATGGTTCTACAGCTCCTTGCATGCATGAGACCAACTGGTATCACTGGTACAGAGATGGGGGTTGCCACAGACCATCACATCCTTTAAACGGAAATGGGAGAAGAAAAAAGGAAAAGCAGGCAAATTGCACACCACGCTACAAACTCAGGGCTTGTTATTGACTTTTACCAGGGAAATGTCACGGATCTGGATAGCCCCACACCCGAGGTGACAAATGGACACATTCATCACAGCTTGTGGCATTGCTTGACCTTTGGGGTAGGCTTCAAGGAAATTTCTTTCCTTTTTTTTTTTTTTCTTCTTCTTGCTTATCTGCATGGGAGGGTTTTAATTAGCTCAAAAATGTCATTAAGAAATAAAGCAGGCCAAGTTTGTCAAGGGAGTAAGTCTTATGAAGTTAGCCATATTGTACTCAAGGGCTCAATATTCTTCTTCCTGCATATTTTGTGACCATGTTATGAATAATTCAGAGCAACAAATAGATGTTTTGACTGGAAACAGATTTCACCAAAGAAACATTTCCCCATTTTTACACACATTTCACCTAGGACTACACCAGCAGCAGTGGTGGTTTCCCATCAGCAGCAGAGCAAAGTGAAGCCTGAGCAAATTCTTGTAGCAGTTTGAATAGCTGAGACCCCAGATGGCCACTGCCATCCCTGGGCTATTAATAAGAACTGTTTTGGAACAAATGATCATTTCACAAGTAACCAGTCTATTTATTGGCCTTATTATCATTACTGCCAGCTGCAAGGTGTTTCAAATCCATCACGTGTTGCAGATGTGGCCTGACCAAGAGACACAATGGTGCCAGCGCGGGTGACGAGCCAGCCCCTGTGTGCAGCTTTGGCACTTGGAAAGCTGATGGCACCTGTCTGCTCACCTGGTTCTTTACAGTAATGACCTGCAGCAGCCATTCTTTGTTGCTAGAAGCAAAAGAGATGGTGATGTTCAAATTATCTGGGTTAGTCCCCTCAGGTATCACTCTTTCCCTTCCTAGCACACACTCTGCAAACAGAGCTTGATAACTCAGAGCACAGAGCTGTTCCCAGCTGAGTCAAGGCTCTAATGTACTTGTTGCTTTTTATAGATTGAGCTCTTCAAAATAATGTATTCTGTATGTTGAAGAATAAAACCACATTAAAAAATAAAAAAAGACAGGAAATCAGGAAGGTATGATGAGGCAGCATCAGCCCAATGTAGTACCTCAAGAGGATCCCTGCTGGGGAACCATCCTATCACGTGAAAAGGCAGCAATGGATTTGGTGGGGGTTTTTGCTATATGATTTTGGTTAAATGCTAATGCTGTCTTTAACTTCTATTCCCAATTAAGTGTCTTCTGCAAAAGGCTCTTTAGTCCTACCTGCCCCTTTATCCTCTTTACCAGCATTAGGGGGACAAAGGTAGGACAAAAAGGTTTGATAGGACAAAGCCCAGTTTTCAGACAAGTGGTTCTGCCGTCGTGGTTCTCCACAGCGAGGGGTGCAATATGGGGTAGGTAAAACCCACCCTTCATTACAGGGATAACAAGCTCTTTCCAAGCCAAGGTGGCCAACAGCAGATGCTCCCCATTCCAGCCACCACCAGCAGAGCACATACCAGGGCATGATGCTCCCAAAGAGCCAGGCTGCTGCAGGCACCCCACTTCAAAATTTGCTAGAGAAAGCCAAGCAACTCCCTTATATCTACCCCTTCATCCTAAAGGCTTCCCACCTATGGATTTTGCAGCCTTATGAAGTCTTTCACAGTTTGGGGGAGAAGCCAAAAAGCAGACTTATAATAGAAACTCAACCACCGCCTTTGGCATAGTTAGGCAGCTCTAATCCTGTAATAAACTCAAAGCACACGTGAGTCTGAAAAGCAGCATGGTGAATTCTCTATTCCTGTCCACAGTATTTTTAGCAACCAGGGTAATTTTTAGCCTGTGCTTTTCTGTTGGTTTTTTTTCCCCCCTCTCTTTCGGTGTAAAGATGTTGTCAAAATACAGGCATTGCTCACAGTGCAAACTGCAGTCAGTTGATTCAGAGAGACACGCCTGACATTTCAAAACACAAAATGCTCAGCAACCAAATTCCTGGCATGCTATGAAATGCAAAAATGTGAAACTGTTACCTATGGCAAACATTTCCCCATGTAATGTATCACAGGACAGCAGTGAGGAAATCAATGGAAGAAAAGAGAAAAAGCAGAGTTTATGTTTTGCAGATAGCTGAAGGGAAAGGAATCCTAAATCTTGAGCAAATGTTTGGTTTTGCATTGTGGCAAAAATGTTTGTTTCCTTAACATGGGGTGATTACAATGCAATCTGCATTTTTGTTTAAAAATACTTCTCCTGCTGTCTGGGCTGCAGTGTAAACAGGATGCACTGAAATGTCAGCCCATCCGTGGGCTCTGCTGTGGCAGACACACGCAGAGCACCAACACACTCACACTCAAATCCGACCTGCCTCCCCAGAACAGAGCTTCATCACCCTTACAGAGCCATCATTGTCTTGTTACTACTGTTCCCCAGGCATGGGGGAACGTGGGGGTGGGGGATGGTGGTAGTTAATGTGGCCAGAGGGAAAGGCTGGGGGATACACATTCATAGCCAAGCTGTGCAGGAGGGTGTCCTCAGCAAGGAGCCCAATCCTCACTGTCCATGCTACCTCCTCTCACCATGCCATTGGATTAAATCCATCCTGGCTGGCTACTAGCAGTTGTCCACCCCTGCAGGGTTAGCTGACATGGGGCTGGATTTGTTCCTTGAACTGAGTTCTTTGAACTCACCACCACAAATGTCAGGAAGAGATCGAGATGTTTGTCTTTGACTGTTATTCACATTTGTGAACTAACCTAAGAAATATAGACTGTTTTGTTGGTAAATTTTTCCCCTTTAAAAACAAAAAAAAAAGTAAGGCAGGAATCCTGCAAACCCCTCATGAACAAGCATTGTCTTTGCCAGCCTCTAGGCAACAGTTAAAGCACTAATAGTTTCCCAGAAACAATGAAATTAAAATTTGCAGGGAAGTGCTGCTGGTGCTGGATCCAACCTTTCCTTTCTGTTTTCCTCCATTAAAAAATTGCTCAGATCTAATCTTCTTTAAAAGACAGAATGTGAGATCAGTAGGAAGCCTCAGGTAGTATACAATCAATATTCAACAGACTGCCTGTGACAAGGCCACTATCCCTTAGGTGGCACCAGTGTCTGGCCTGCAAAAACTAACATTTTCCTTACCATGAACATGATTTTCATACAACACACGTTTCTCAGTGAAGGCATCTTCCCCAATACAGCTCATGCAACAGGTCTTCAGTAATAAAAATGTTTTTTCCTTTGCATTTTCCTGAGCCCAGATCCAACATAACACTTGAACACAAGGCTGTGTTTACGAATGCCTCTGATCAAGAGGCTGTAACCAAGAGGACTGCAAGTGGCCTCCCTGTGACAGGGACTCTGGGTTTCCAAAGGCCCCTAATCAGGTTTCTTAGAAATAAGTGTTTCTTGGAGCCTTAGCACTAAACACAACCTTACATATTTTGACTAATAAGACTTGAGTCTATGAATTTGTTCAAGTGCTTCAGTACTCCAAGGCCTTATGCAGTACAGGAGTTACACTCAGGTTAAACCCCAAATCTTTTCCTACCTCTCAAAGGGCTGACAAGAACAGCAGTAGGTAGCTGTGATAGGTGCAACCACATCAAACTGAGTCATTATCCCACAAGCTCATATCTACAGGGATTCTTAAAACCATAATTGTCAAACTTCTGGTCTCCAGCAACCAAGATGAAACTGGAAAAAGGGTTTGGGGAAGCCCATTTCACTCAACTGCCACCTCTTCTCAAAACAAAATTTCCAGAAGACCAGCTGAGTTTTTATGGAAAAAGTCATTTGCAGTTCCCTGGGCTGTGGAAAAATACTTGTCAGCATATCACAACTATAAGGGGTAAGGATGAAACTAATTGCTTAGAAAATTACTTCACTAAATTAAATAAGGACATTTGTTTCAACTCAGTGAGCATAAACTGCCTCTTGAATGAACCATCTTCTGTTTTCTTCTTTCTGGTTAATGACTGACCAAATAGGCTTGTTTTTCAGTATGTAGCCAACAACTATAATCATCATGGTCCCTTGAACCAAATCTTTTCTTTCTGTATTTCAGCCCAGAAATTGATGACAAATGTAGGGCTATCACTGTTTTCTTTATAGGTGGCTGGAAATTCTTTGAAAAGAGATTTATCACTGAGATATTATTGGTCTCTCTCTAAAGCTGCCTTAGACTCTGGTGGTATGAGGGTCTGCCTAAGGGATCTGTTTTATTGTGTGCTGCTTGGTTCCACATGCAGAAGTGGTTTGTAACGTGCAAATGTATCTGCTAAAACACAACACACATTGAAGGAGGTGAAAAGACCCACATGGAAACAGTTATAACATCAAAAAAGTTTTACGTGCAGGTGGGACACATTCCATTTGAGGGTTGAGAGCCCTTCTGACTTGTCTCTGCTGTCAGGGAGTGGGAAAGGGTGATGACAGGCACTGTTAACAACCCTGTGCTGGGGTCACAAATTTGACTGTTCGTGTCTCTTCCAAATGGGGAGTGTTGCAATGCTAGACTGTTCCTGGAATTACCAAGAAATCCCATTCCTCCCAGTGGCCAACTTGGGTTTAGGGTTTTTTCCTAAAAGTTTTAAGGTGTGCACAGATAACCCATATAGACATAGCTGCCTTGCCATCAACAGAAAAAGTTTTATCTGATCCGGTAAGCACTGTGTGAAGGTCGAGGAAAGCCAGCTGGGGTGGCTAGGATGTTTTGGGTGGGCTGGCAAGTCAGGAAGTGCACTTGGACTTCTGCTGACAGATTTTGGCTGAGCTGACAGGTGCTAGCAACATAAGATGAGGAGGTGGCAGTGGTCAGGAACAGTTGATCAAGCAGTGTTTACTGCTTAGAAACAAAATACAACAGGGTAGGTAGGCCTAAACACATGAAAATCCCAATACTCTTTTATTCAACTTTCATTGAGAACAAAAAAATTTTAATAAAAAACCAAACCCACAACCCAGTCAGAACTTGTGTTGGTGTTACTAACACAGAAGTGAGTCCACATCTCTCCCACCCAGTCCCTGCTTGGAGTATACCTATACATGACACAAGTTTTACCATGCCAGACTCTTGGGTTGGGGCCATCCAAACCCCAACCATCCACACAAAGTGTGAGGGATCTGGACTCTGATGGAACACATACTGCCTAAAATCTCTGCTGCCTCCACAGCTGACAGGCAGCATCCCAGCAGTGGCAGCTCAGAACCCATGACCACTGTGGGAGGGTATCAGCTCTCACTCATCACCCTTGTGTTTCTGGCCCTCCTGCTTGCAGAGCAGTGCTTGAAAACATGCCCTTACTCCCACCCTAAAAAGAGACAGGCATTTGGTATTGCTTTCTTGCTGAGGAGATTAGGATGTTTTTATGGTGTAACAAGTTTCAGAGTTTCAGGCAAAGGATGGGCTGCCTCACGACTTTGAACTCCAGGAGCTGGCAAGGCAGCGAAGGTGAAGAAGCTGGCAGCTAACTCTGAGAAATCAGGCTGCCTTTTCCCCTCCTCCCCTCCCACTCATTCCCTGCACCAGATGTCAACTGGTACATGCCGAAATGCCCGCCATCCTCCCAACTCCCTGCCTGCTGGCTTATGGCACAGACTCACCATCTTCCCAGCACTACCTGCCAGCAGGTCTTCTCCAGAGACAGCACTCAGTACATGCTGAAAAGGCATCTGTGCTTGTTCCTCTCCATCCTCCTCCTCCACCTGCGTGTTATATATTGCAGAGGTGACTTTCAGATGTGATAGCAGATATGCAAAGAGTGCATTAAAAACATGCTAAATGAAAATCTTGACAGGGAGGAAGAACCCCAGAGGAGCTATAGCAACATGGGAATATTAATCATTTCCAATTAAATAAAGCCCAGCAAACCCCTGCCTTCCTTTCAAAGCAGCAGGGTTTTCTTTTCCCCTTTTCTCCTTCCTGCTTTAAACGTTGCACAGTTGGGTTGCTTTCGTACCAATAGAAGTGCTGTGCTCAAGGACACCTTCAAACCATCCCCAGCCCACATGAAGGCAGGCATGTTCAACAACTGCATACAGCAACCCATGACAGCCTGATATTTACTGGGAAGATTTTAACCAAGCAGCAAGACTTCTATGCTCTTTTGGACACAGAGAGCCTCAGCAGCAGTTTTGTGCAGAGCCCATTCAACCCCACCAGCTTTGCAGCATCCAGAGCTGAGCTCTTGCCATGCTTCATGGAGAGGAGCACAAAACCCACCAGCCTCAAGCATTCCTATACCATGGGAACCACAGGTTACTCACTGCTCTTAGACTGGGAAAGCTTGAAGGATTTTCTGTGATGAACAGAGATGCCCACAATTAAGATAGTTTTAAAGGAGTGGGATTTTTCAAAACTGATGGGTATTGGCCTAACACTGTCTCCAGGCAGATCAGCTGGAGTTATGCACCTGACTCTGGTGGAACCAGCCAATGGTTTGTGCTTTCCAAACTCTTTCCTTGAGCTTAGAAATATGCTACCCTCTTGCCCTAACACCCCAAATATGGGGGATTCTGCACAGTATGGCACTCAGAGGATGGAATTTATTCCCTCCCTCCAAGGCAGGGAGAAGTTGAACTGCTGAATTCCTCTGGGACCAAAGCCTAGACTGAAGCTTTGGCTTGTGAACCAGCCCAAGCCCAGTATTAGAAACACCAGCAAGGGAAAAGCTGAGTTTGACAGACAATCTGTATGGTCTGTGGCTGTGGAACTTTAGTTCCTTTGTCCTTTTATCTTAAGGGAACAAGCCAGATTTAGTGCACAGCTCTGAAGAGACAGGGGAAGAAAGCAAACTGACCATGCTGGTGTTCTGCACACAGGGTGTGCAAAAAAACCCCCAACAGACAGAGCAGGAGGAGAAAGTTCATCTGTGAGCTTGCCTAAGACGGGGGTTATGTTAAAGCACCTCTCAGCATCTTGTCTAGGTTTCCTACTCACTCTGAATTAAGTTGGAAGTCCAAGCCTGGATAGTAACACAGGAGAAGAAATAACTTCCCCACCAGATGTCAGAGGGTGACAGAATTGCAGAGAAGAGTCCAGCACTTTGTCTCCAGCTGTCATCACTGGTACCTAAAAACAGAGCTTCCCTGCACTCTACAAACAGTTGTCAGAGCTTACTGCCACACGACCTATATCTCCACCACCAGCTTTTTCAGCCTTTCTTGACATGCAGATTTATCTGCACAACAGCACCTCTGCCACCTCACACCAAAGGAGCCAAGTGGCTCCACTCTGTGCCACAGCCTCTGCTGCAATGACTTCCCACCAGCAAGTCACCAGGATGGAATTACTAAAGGGCACCTCCTGAATATATGGAGGCTGAATTTAGCCAAGGAGATCAAGACAATGATGTAATCATTCTTGTTAGAGACTGATTTTAATCATTATATTTATTAAAGCTCATAAATTTTTAAAAGAAAATAGACCAGAATGCGATTTTGAGCAGGAATCGTGTTCAGGAGGAACATTTCTCCATCAGCTACCAATGGTATGCCCTGTACCTGAAGGCAGTCTGAGACGAAAACATTTATTTGTCTGGTAAATGCTTGCACAGAACGAGCAACAGTTCGATTCGCTCACACATCCAAGGGGTCAAGATCTACCAGGCACAAAATGCCATCACACTGATGGAATGCCATATATACTGTTTGTTATCTAAATCCCTCACAAGGAAAAAATAACAGAGGGGGAGGGAGAAGACCCCTCTGTGTTTTGCCATTCTGTCCAGAAAGAGGTAGCACAGCCTTGCTTCTGGGGTTGCTTTTCCCCACAAGCAGCAGCTCAGGAGCTTTGCAAGGAGGCCCCTCGTGCCCAGCAAAAGCCTGGTTCCAGCCGTGCCGGGACACGGCACAGGGCTGTGGGACAGGGACGTAGTGCATGGACAGAAAGGCCCTGCCTTGCACAGCTCTCCGTTTTGCCAGGAGCAAATTGCCACATCAGAGAGTCACTCTCAGCAAGGAGGGAATATTAAATGGATTACATCCAATCCCACCCGCCTCCACCCCACCATGCAGCAGCTGGTGGAAAAGAGCAAGGAGAAAGTGGGAGAAGCAGAGGGGCTCTGGAGGGAGATTGGTGGTGGTGGTTACTGTGTCTGCCATCTCTGCCAACCACCACAGCTTGGCCTCCATGTTTCAAAGAGAGCTGTTATTTCAGATGATGCCATTTTGGGGGGTGCCCAGCATAAACATTCAGCAAAAAGATCAAAGTTTCTGGGGGTTCTTAATGTTTTGAGAAAGCCTGCAGACGGCTGCCCAAATGAGAAACTGCAGTGTTTTCTCTTTTCTTACTTCATCTTCACTCCTGGCTACCCAGCAAGATCATGCAAGGAACAGATGCACAGAAAAATGAAAAACAGTTGGGAAAACACGTACAAAAATAGCAGCAGTGTCCATTTTGCAATGCAGAGAGCACAGTTATGTGAGGAATACATTTCAATGCCAGCAAGGAAACCCAGACAATCCTGTTAATTAAGAAGCATCAATACCCTACCCCACTCTCTTGCTCCCATGACGGGCAACAGCTGCTCTGGCTCTAGAGCAGCAGCCAGCAGAGGAGCCCATCCAGCAGAGCAGAGAGACACGGGAGAGTGAGTTTAGTGGCCCTTGAGCACTAGCATTCCTGCCTGTTTCAGCTTTCCCATCTGTGAAACACTGCACTCTGCTGCAGCAGAGCTACACACAGCTAGTAACTCTGGAGGATCACCATAGTACCAGTGACAATAGAGGTGGGTCTGGTGAGTTCCTAGCTTATTTCTCACACAGCACACATTTTTTGAAATAATGACTCCTGAAACACAAGCTTGCTTAAACCTTGCCACGGGTATCTGGCTTCTCTCATAGCTTTAAGCCAGCTTAGAAGGGCCTTTGCTTCCCCGTATCGTATTTGCAAATCCAGTATCTCACTGCTGCTGATCCAGTCTGTTGGGAAGCACAAGGTGCCCAAGCTCTGCCAGCTGTGCTCAGAAAGAAACCTCCTACAGGCAAAGACAGCAGCTCTCCTTTTTGGGTCCGTCTGTCCCTGCACTTTTGGTTATGCCGATCATGCACCACCTTCTACAGGGCTGAGCTTTCCCTACATAAATGGTAAATAATGCTCTGGCCAGTCACCAAATGGCACATTTATCTCCCTAACAGCTCATTCATCAGCTGCAGCTGAACACTGGCTCTGCTCCAGACCAAGGACAACAACCTCCCAGGTTACTGCAAGAGCACCAGTTCTCTGTTCACTGTAGGGTACCTCAAGCGTGGGTATGTAGGGGGTAGGAAGAATATCCCTGGCAAGCCCTGGGGTGCTGATGGTGGCCTGAGCAACCACCTCCGTGTTCCCTGCCTCAGCCATTGGGGCACAAGGCCCAGCACCTGGAGTCTTTGGTCCTGGGGAGAGGGGACAGCATGGGCTGGCTCCTGCTGCTGTCTCTGAAGGAACCAGACCCCCTAGATGAATCATTGCACTTAACTTTTTTTATTATTCTCTTAAAATCTTGCAAGTGTTTCCTCTCTGAAGCAGCACTTCAGGATGCTGTTCCCTTTCCCTCTCTGCAGAAGTAGTAAACCACGCTAAATCATGGTGCTGGCTGGAAACCAGCAGCTCTGCTCATGAAGGGGGGTTGTAATACTCCCTTGAGAAATGCCTAATTCCTCTTCCCAAATCACATCATAGCTTGGGTTGGCCATATCCTTACACACAGGAAAATTTGAAGGATGAAACTACAGTTCATTTCACCACCACTGCCACAGAGGTGGTGACAAGGGGGACAGGTGGGAATAACAGCAATAACAGCAATTTTTCCTCAGCACAGCAAGCCTGGTGATAGTTGCTAGTAAACCCCACACAATCAAAGCAGCCTTGCTGAGAGCTTTGCCAGTGCACTGCCCCACACTCCCTGCAAGCACTGCCTGGGGGTGGTGTGTGCATGTCCCTTCACGGGGCTGGAGGTGGACAGATGCACTCCAGCTCCTTCTCTCTTTTCCTAGAAAGGTTTTCAGAAGCCCCCAAATTCGGTTTTGTCTGGAATGACAGAGGACATGACGTGAGTCAACAAACAAGAGTGAAACAAGTAAATGAGATTTGTCAAGGAAAAGACAGGAACAAAGGGCTTGGTGGGAATAAAGAGAAAGCATCAGATCAGGCAATAAATTGGTAAACGAGGCACAAAGGACAGGAGAGATCAGCAACTAGCCTGTTGCTGCTAATCCAGACATAGTTTCAAAGCAGGATCGTGAGTCACCAGCCCCATCAAGGCTGGAACAGAAACCCCAGCTTACCACGTGCAAGAGCAGAGCATCCTTTCTTTGGCAAAGCCACAGGCTCCTGTTCATGGCATGTGGGAGGCTGGAAGTCTGGAGTCAGGTGATGCAGGTACACACACGTGATATTGAGACAGCAGGAAAGCTGGCTGGACTCACCTGCAGGACCCTCACTGCATGGAGGGATGCTCTGGGGGTTGGGGGCTCCCCTGCCAGTTCAGGGCTTGCTGATACACCTCTCTGGGCAGTGTGCCAGTTTGGGGCTGTGCTCTGCATGTTGGGGTTTCAGTCTTGCTAGAAAAAAGTCCGGGACTTTTTCTGGGGTTTTCAATGAGCTGAGTGTTCACGTCGTTTCCTTCTTGTCCCAGCAAGACTCAGCGCAGCCTGAGCTCCCACCCAGCCAGCGGTTTGGACTCTTTCCACAGCCCCAGGTCACGGTGGAGGCTCTGATTCTGCCATTGGTGGCATGGGAACATCTGTGCAAACCCCAGCACTGTCAAGGCCATCCCACAGGAGCCAACATCTCCCATATTCTTCTTTGTCCTCACAGGCATCTTACAGGCACTTCCAGGGAGCAAAGGGGCCTGTGTATCTTCTGCCTTGTTTTGACACATCCTTAAGGAAGTTTTGCCCCTGCTATTGTGTTGCGCCATGTGGAAAACCTAAAAACACATAGGCCATAACACTGCAGATGGTACAAAGAGGTGCCTGCAAAGACGCTGCCATTCCATTGCTTCATGAACCCAAAAGGAAGCTGAACAGAGAGCAGAGTGTTGGCCAGACGGGAGGGTTTTACAGGCTTCGGGTTTGTTTCTCCCCTGCTGTACACCACGGCTTTTGGGTCCCCAAGCAGGACAGGGAAGCAGTGCTACCTAACACAGTGCAAAGCAGACATTTTAGCTTGCTCTGTTCCAACAGAAGCCAGAGGTCTGGTTCCAGGCCTCAAGAGTCCAGGCTGCTGGGGTGCTCGCTGTTGCAGTAGGAGATGTGTTCCTATGCCTGTGGAAGTGTAGGCGTCTGAGAAAGCAGCCACCACAAGGAAATGAAACCTTAGAGATGGACCGAAGATATTTTTGGGAAACCCAACATCCTCTTATCATGCAAATCAGTTGAGCAGTCTGGCAATGGTCAAGGCAGGCAGTCTTCCACTTTTCAGCCACAGAGCATAACTCCCAATTTGGGCTCTACAGCGTGGCTGGGCTGCACAGGGGCTGCCAGCCTGGCAAACACTTCTTGCCAGCCAGCAAGTTGTACTGCACCATCAAAGCTGTGGGGATTGCTGCCCAGCAGAGCCTGGATAGCTTCAAGTGCATCACTCTTATTTTATGCCCGGAATTCATCATCATCAGGGCTCTGCTAGTTATAAACTGGAAGCAAACAGGAGTCTTGACTGTGTGCTCTAAGAAATGCCGTTGTGCTCTTTTTGGGGTGAAACAGCAGCACACCTCACTGGTCCCAAAGCTGCCTGACCTCTAGGAAGTAGTAAGAGCTCTCAGTCACATCATGCATTATAGTGAGTGAACATCCCCTGTGCTAGTTGGTCACATTTCCATTGCACAGATAAAGATGTTTCATTTGGGGTCTCACCCTATGTCTCAGAAAAAGCCCTGACCTGAGTACCCCTTGGCATACTTGGCAGAGGTTTTATTTCAGTCCTGGAGGATGGGATAAGAGAGGTTTCCTCCAGATTTTAAAAGCTGCTGGATGAGACAAGGAGAGCCACAAGACCTAGAGGGAAGCAGTCTTGGCTGGGGAACAAGGAGAGAGACCCTCCACTCATGGCTCTGGCACAAGCCTCTCCTGTCTGCAAGTGCTCAATTGTGCTGTTTGTTGCCATCTCTAAAGCAGCTTTATTTAGGATAAAAACACCCAACTGTTACAGAGCCTCTGGAGACAGGTCACCACCACAAACACTTGTCCTTCGCTGGGACCCCAGGGCTAAGCTCTCTGTTTGCCCCATTGCTGCAGGGCAGGCATGGAGGCACAGCTCCTGCTGCCCAGGGAACAGGCAGGCTGGGGAGACCAGCTTTCTTTTTAGAAGTCACCCCATATGTCAGGAGAGACACAGGGCTCACTGACTCATTAAACAGGGTGAAGCTAAGCTCATCTTGCATCACCCATAGCTGGCCAATACCCGGTGGAGGCAAGAGTGGAGAGGCTGATGTTTATTCTCCAACCCCACAGCTATTCAGCTTTGAACAAATGACCTCTCTGAGCGACACGGCTGTAAATTGCTTAAACAAATGCAAAGTTCAGATAGCTGCAAAGAACTTGTCTCACTTGCCAAAAAAATTACAAAACACCAGTGTTTTCTGAAAAGCAAGGCTGTGCAGCTTGCTCATGAGAGAGGCAACAAGATGCCAGGAGCCAGTGAGTGGGGCAGATGTGGAAGGACTCTGGTTTTTGCCCTTTTGGACAAGACCTTTTGTAGCAGGAGCTGGTTTTGCAGTTATTGATCCTAAGAACAGATGCAAGGTCCCCTGGAGCCCTGCACATGTTTGTAGGGAGCAGGGCAGCAGAGGTCCCCTGGGCACAGCAGGTGAGGCAATGTTTGATCAGAGCCTCCCTGAGCAGATTTGAGGGCAGCTTGTTTCATTACCCTCTCAGTCAGGAAGTGACTCACCTCAGCCTGGGGTCTTTCAAAGTCCCTTGTCCTCAAATCAGTAGCAACTTTCCACACAGTTATCCCAAATCACTGGAAGGAAAGGGCCAGTAACCTGGCCAGCATCTCCTACCTGTATGAAACAACCTGTATGTGCCCTTGTTCCCCAGTGGGTAAGCACACGAGCATTGCCTATTACAGCACCCAGTTTTGCCATTGCAATGTTTGAATAGAGACAAACTGCTGCTCCCTTTTCTTTCCATGAAGACTGGGAAAGAGGGACTTTTCTTTTCCCTTCTGCACAACACCCCAAGCAGCTGGTAGCTGTTGCTGTTCCAAAAGCAACTTGAAACCATTGCCCCAAGCCAGTGTCTAGGTGTTGTGCTGTGCACAAGCCTAGTAAGCAAAAACTTTGTTAGGCAAAGGGTCACAGCCATCAACACCAGCACAACTGCTTGTGTTCAAAGGCTCAAACCAGTAAGAGAATTTCACCCCAAAGTCTCTCCTACCCTTCACCATTCAAACTACTATGCTGGAAGCTGTTCTTTTACTGTTTGAATGGGAGGAAACAAATAAAGAAGGGAGTAATGAAGTCTCCAGAGGACAGAAAGGCATTAGGAGTTTGCACAGCCACGTGAACCAGCTGGGCCAGGTCCAAGTGAATTGGTGGCTTCCTGAGTTCACATGCACAGAATTAAGCATCCAGGTACAGAGCTCTTGCACAGCCTTCCCTCAAGAGTGCTGCCAAACCCTCTTCAAATGCTCCTCCAGTCAAATGGTGTTCCTAGGCTTCCGCACATCTCCTAAGGCTGTTTTTCTGAAAAATTATTTTCAGCCCCTTTTGGTGGCAGAAAATTGTCACCTTTTACATCTTTCTGAAATGGTTTCCAGGTGAGCCACAAAGCATTTCACCACACCATCCCTCCCTCCCAACAGACACCCAGACAAACCCTTCTGTCCACATGCCAGCTAACCCATAACGGGGGGATTTAAAACCTTAGCCCTGCTTCATTTCACCACCAGACCTCATAATCTCCTCCTTCTGGTTTCCATTGCAGGGATAACAACCTACAGGCATATTAAGGAGGTAAAGCATGCTGTGAGAGGAGCTTTAACGTGACAGCTTACAGCCCAAATCTTTCACAAAGAAGCACTTACAGTAAGAACATTGGCACCTAAAGTTTTAGGGTTTAATCTATAGGAAAAAGAGAAGCAGTGTTCTTTGTTTAAAACCTTACTTTTCTTTCCTCTCTGGAACGTGGCTTACCTGCCATCCCTGCTCTCAGATGCTGAAATGCCTTCTGAGGTCCCCAGAACAAGAGCACCTGGAACAGACCAGAAACACATCCACAGCAATAAAAGAACCTCAAACTCCTTACCTGGGCAAGGGCCTTCAGGTCCCTATATAACCTGACCCCACAGCTGCCAGCTGATGGGGATTAAGCCCCAGCTGATGGAAATCAGCAGTAACTCACTATTACCACTCCAGGAAGGTTCTGGGATCTCTGTGCCAGGAGAGGGTGGATGTCCTCACCCAGAAAGCGGCAGAGGAACACCCTGGCTCTATCAGGATGGGATGGGGTTAGATTTCTCCGTGCCCTAAGTCTGCCCATTCCCTCTGTAGCCCCTAGGGGAAAGCCTGTCAGGAGGCAAGGTCAGCCTGTGTTAACCTGATCAGTAAAACCAGGTAGATGGTAAAACGGCAAATCATGACTGACATCACGATACTCAGAAAGATCTGTGTGCTGGGCTGGGAGCAGAGCTGCCCTCCTGCTGCCCTCATGGGTTGAGAATCTGAATGTTCTGTCATGCCAGGGATGGGTGTACATGGGTTTCCTAAGCCCTGCCAGACAGGGAGAGGGGAAGCAGAAAGGGCTGGTAGAGGGGGAAGACAAGGCTTGCTATTGCCTGCCAGTGTAGGGAAAGCAGGAACATCATCCTGCTGCCTGGTGTGCTCCCTGCCAGCTCTTGGGTCTAAAGGCTTTGTGGAGCCCAGAAAAGGTGATGTACAAGGCTTGTGAATGCCCTTTCTCACTGCTGAGCAGGTGGGCTAATTAAACAGGCTGTGCTGCTAAATGGTATTGAAGTTGCACGATCTGGAGCAGCGTGACAGATGCCCAGCAGGGCCCAACACATCATAAAATTGTGATTGCTTTTCCACTTCTGCCTGGAGAGAGCATCTTTGTGGAGCATCTCCTGCTGCCACCTGCCACCAGTGACTGAGGACCAGCACAGGAGCAGCTCCTGTCACCAGCACTGCTTTGGCTTGCTCTCTCTTACAGGCAGGTGGCCATGGAGATTTGGGAACATTTACAATTTCAAAGGGATGATTTGAACTTTTAGCAAGGTCTGACTTGCGGAAAGCGTCACTGAGGATTTAGCCATTCAGGCTAAGCATGGGCACAAAAAGGTGGAAGCATCCCACACCAGTAACCATGCCAGAATCCCTCACCCCACACCTCCCCATGGCCAGGGAAGGGCTTGTTCCTTGCTTTGCATCTGCTTGTAGGTTGTGCTGACTGAAGCTGTAACATGACTGAGAAGGAAGTCAACAGGAACACAGAGGAAGAGCAGGAAATTTCCGTAAACACCACTGGCTACTGCTTCTAAAAATAAATGGGAAGGGTGATGGCTCCTGATCTATTATTCCTTCCTGTGACTTCCCATCCGCTGGGCTCATGCCTGCACTGTGAGAGCAGCTCCCTGGGATGGACAACTTTCCGCAGCAGCTGTTCGGAGGCAGCAGCCAGCTGACATTGCACAGCATGTAGATGGATATTTTTGAAGTTATTTGACTTCCCCTGTCCATGCATGCTACTTAAGATGACATGGGTGAGACCTACTGAGAGACCTCACATCTAAGCACAGAGCAAGGTTGTGGTGCTCTCTGCCCCTCATCCATTATGGGTATCTCAGCTGCCTCCACTGGGCAGAGAGACCTTTTTCACTGCATGAGGAGCAGGAAGCTGGTGTCCTAAGGAGGTGATGGAGAGCAGCAGCAGCACTGCTGGGTGCTGGGCATCCTGCAGCAGCGCCAGCTATGCCCCCAGCTCATGGAAGAGGAGCTGTGCACCTGCCTGGTGAAGGTGAGCAGTGGAGAGCAGCTCTGGTACTCAGCCCAAAGGCAGGTGACTCAAGCTACATCTTGCTTCATCCAATGATTATCTGGCAACTGGCTTTCAAAGGCATTTTTCACAGGCTGTTGCCTCCCTGAGGTAGTCACCCAAAACCCAGAATTGCCAAGGATATGGCATTCATCACGTTGTTCCCTTGGCTGCAGCCCTGCTGGCTGGGGAGAGAGATACACTCCTCTTCCAGGAGTTGACCATTAATAGCTCAACCTTCCAATAGTTCTCACTGCTCCATGCTCCCTGTCAAGCCTGGGAAGTGACAACAGCAGGGGCTCAACAGCCACCACTGGTGTGGGGCAGTACTGGCGAAAGGCACCTCTTGCCTGTGTCCCAACCACTGAGGTCTGAGCACAACCCAGCTGCTTCAGGGCTCATTTGGCCGAGCACCTACCAAATCCTCTTGCATTTATACTGGGGAGAAGCCCAGCTGCTGCAGAGCTCTGAGCAGCCGCAGGCAGCGTTTGCAGGAAGCCAGGGTTAAGTGACGCCAAGGCCACAGGGGGGGTTCCTGCTCTATTTATGGGACTCATCCTACCCAACACAGATGCCCAGCATCCCTGCCACATCCAGCCCCTGGCTAAAGGCAACTGCCCAAAGGTGCTGCCTGCAGCCAGGATCCCGCAAGCCTTCCAGTGCAGGCATGTGCTGGGGGGACAAGGAGTTGCAGTTGCAAGCAGCCTGTTTGCCTGAGACAGTTCCTGCAATTTGTTGGAATAGGATCACACAAGTCTTCTGCCTGCTCTTACTTCCCTGCTTATTTCAGATTTCCTTCTCTTGCCGTCTTCATTTTTCGTATTTTTAGACAGAAGTTACAACTGAAATAAACATAGATGAAACTCATGGTTTACAAAAGACTATTCATACTATAGCAAGGATATTCCACAGCTCTCTGGGTTTCCCATGTACAAGATTTTCCCAATTTTTGACCATTGGTTTGCCTATAATGGGCATAGCATCCCTCATTTTTTCTTGTTTTAGGGAACATCCCAGAAATTTGCAATCTGAATTTGTCAAGTGTCTTTCCTCCCAGGCAGGGCAAATTCCTCCTCACCCCCAGGCTTCCCCTGGGAAGGTCTCAAATGGATGTGCTGCTTCAGGGAAGTGCAGCAGATCTGCGAGAGCAGAGACTCCCCTACTCCCCTTGCGCTATGGAGAAAAAACCCAGCTTTTCCCTCACTATATAATTTCCTCGAGGATTTCCCTTTGCTGTATGCATGAGGTGAGTCTGTTCAGACCATGTCTGACCATTGCAATGCCTTTTCTGGTATGACACTCATTTGATGTTCTAATCCAGCAGGGGATGGTCCAGCCCTGCCTCTGCTCTGCTCCCAGCCAGCCACACGATTTCAGGGCATCGTTTTTTTGGCCACAAAGATCTTCTTTCAGGATGTATTAAAGCAGAAAGAAAGTTGGAAAAAGGCTGGTCTACCTATACATCCTCCAGCATGCAACCCCAGGGCGGCACTGCTTTCTCCCAGCCCTAATCCCCCACACATCTGTTTCGGTTCAAAGCCAGGACGACCAATAATTGCTGATAGCATTGCCAAGAAACCCAACATGTCTAAAACCATTGTGCTGTTTTTAGCATCTTCCATCCAGGAATCTCACAAGCTTGTGACTGAGGAGATATTTTTACCTTCCTCCCTCAGCATTCCAGGTGGGACAGCTGGTGGCTCCACAGCGCGAGCCAGTCACTGGTGGCTGCCATAAGCTGGGACCAGCAGCTGGGCCTGCTGCCAGGATTGCCAGCTTCCAGATCCCAGCAGGCTGGGACCCCACAGCTGAACCAACCACCTCATTTCCCCATGGGGTTTAGTCTTTGGGGTCAGAGCTACTGCAGCGTGCTTGAAATCCTCCCCCAGTGCTTCTGTAAACAACAGCAGAGAAGATTAGGAGGAACAGCAAATGTGGATTAAGGACAAAAATAGTGCAAAATCGTGTGGGGGCTTTTTTCAGATAAACAATACGTGAAGGCTGTCCACAGCTCTCCTGCTGTGCAGAGCCCTTTCACATACATGCCCGAGCTCCCATACCCAGAGCTGGGTTCTTGTGGACCCATCGAGATGCAGAGCTGGCCAATAAAACAGAAAATGAGAGGCAGGGGTCAGACTTCAGCGCTCAGCACTCCAAATCCTCCAAATCCAGCCTCCCTGTCCCCATGCTGCTGCCCTTGGTGTGACAGAGAAAAGCATGCATTGCGAGGGTTCTTGCAAGGCTAATCCCTCACAGAAAAATCAGAATGGTGTGGTCAGCAGGACCAGGGCAGTGATCACCCCTCTGTGCTCTGGTGAGGCCACACCTTGAGTGCTGTACCCATTTCTGGGCCTCTCACTTTCGAAACGACACTGAGGTGCTGGAAAGTGTCAAGCCAAGGGCAGCAAGGCTCTGAAAGGTTTAGAAAACATGTCTGTGAGAAATGGCTGAGGGAGCTGGGCTTCTTTAGTCTCAAGAACAGGAGGCTCAGGGGGCACCTCATCACTCTCTACGAGGACCTGAAAGGGGGCTGTGGCCGGGTAGGGGCCGGTCTCTTCTACCTGGCCTGCAGTGAGAGGAGAAGAGGAAATGGCCTTAAGATGAGACACGGGAGATTCAGATTAAAAAAAAAGTCACTGTTAGGGTGGTGAGACATTGGAATAGGCTGCCCAGGCAGGTGGTGGAGTCCCTGGGTGTTTATGAGGCCCATGGCTCTGGCTCTGGGTGATGTGGGTTAGGGGTTGCAGTGGCAGTGCTGAGTGGACACCTGGACTGGATGATCTTAAAGGTCTCTTTCAACATTGATGATGGTTCTGTGTTTCTGTGAGAGTGTCCCTGCACACCTATTCCTTAGTAGTTACTGCCCAGACCAGGTTGGATGCTAGTTCATTCAGACTGATGTGTGGGGGAACAGAGGGGTGTAACCCATTGGCTTTCTTGAGAGGCATCAAAATAAAGGCAAGGTTTGTGAAAATCCCTGAGGTTTCAATCAGCCCAAACGCTTCTTTGACAAAGCAATGATCCTGAGGAAAAAATGCACTGACTCTGCTCCGGACAAAGCCAAATGCCAGCAAGGCTGTGGCAGGAAGGATGATGCTTGATGCAAGGGTGACTACATATTTTGCTGGAGAACCTTTTCAGTCTTTGGGATATATTAATAAGGATAATAATTATATCTTTGGGATATATTAATAAGGATATCTCTATTTTAAGACGTCAGTGAGAGCCACTCGAAGCACTCAGCTTGAACCAGCAGGGAGTTAATTTCCCTGACAGAAATCCCTCCTCTGGGAAATCAGCCCTCAATGAAGACCCAGCACGCCATCCTTTCACGGCGCGCCTCAAATCGGCTCAGCGCGCTGAAAATCAAGGCGTGTGCCCGTCCTGCGGCGCTCGTCCGGGGCTGGAGCACAGCTGGCAGCGCAGCTGGGATGCTGCCGCTGGGGACACAAGGGACACAACAGCGGCGCCCCGGGACAAGGTGCTCGGCAGGGGCCTGAACCTGCGGTGATGCCTCCCGCCTCTGGCAGCTGCTGCTCCAGGACTTGGGAGATGCGCTAGCAAGGGCAGGCGCCAGCCCCTAGATCCCGAATTAGGTCAGTGGAGTTGTAACATCTGGCCCCGTCGCTGCCTTTCTGCGGGGATTAGGCACAGGCGCCACTCAGGCACTGTGACGTGAATACCCTGACATGCGGCTTGTGGGGGTCTGGACATCTGCGCTCTCCCGGGGGCTCTGCTCCGCAGAGGAGGGAGGCTGCATTCGCCTGTGCCATGGTCCTGTGCCAGCCATGGCCCCCGGCTCCCCGGAGGAGACTGCCCGGGTCGGTCACCTGTGAGCCACTGCAGCACCCTGGGAGGAGCTGCACACGTGAGCAAACATTCCCGGGAAACCGGGACAAACTGCCAGTAAGGAGGCATTACCCAAAAGAGCTACACAGCAGCTCAGGAAACCCGGCTTAGTCATGGGACAAGGCCATGGGCAGGGGGGTCACCAGCTGCTGAGGGACATTCCCGGCAAAACCAGGGCCAAGTTTTTACATCCGTATGTAAACACAGTGTCTCTATATAAACGCACATAAATAAAGACATACAGGACATTGCTCTTGATCAGCATTTTAAGCAGCATCAGATTTCCTTGTTTCTCAGTAATGAAAAGGCAATTAGGTTTTCTGTGTGGTTTTTATTATACTTTTTTAACTGCAGAACAGCAGCAAGCAACATTGTCAGGTGGTCCCTTCTTGACATTTTGCAATGCTCTTGCCAGCCTGGGCTGCTCTGTGTGGCTGTGGATTTCAGGCCAGTTTAGTTCAGGGTTTTGTCTTTGCCACTCCCATTGGAGCAACCTGAGGGGCACAAAGTAAGTCAGGTGGAAAGATGATGATGGGTTTGTATTTCAACCCCCTGCTCAAAGCTCAGAGCAGGGTGCTTAGGATGCTGTATTCAGCTGGGCTGTAAAACCTCCAGGGATGGAGCCCTCCCAGCCTCCTGGGCACCTGCACAGCCACCATGGGCCCCCCCCTGAACTTGCTGCAGTTTGTTGACATCCATCAGGTACTCAGAGGAATGTGGTATACACACTGGGCTAGCAAGTGCCAAGCAGAGGAAGAGAACCCCTTCCCTTGCCCTACGGGCCATGCTTCTGCCCACAGGGATGGGAGGTGCTGCTCTTCTTTGTTGCCAGGGCACCCTGGGGGCTCACACTCAGCTCCTGTCCCACCCCCAGGACCTTCCCACAGCGCTGCTCCCTGGCCCGTCCCTCCCCAGGTTTGCTCTCAGGAGTTAGTCCTTCCCCTTTGCAGCAAGTAAGAAGGAGCAGGTTTAACACCTGCTCCTGCCTTTTCTGGTTGTGAAAATTAAATTTCTAAGTAAACAGGGCCATTTTTTTTGCATGCTTTCTCCATGCAACTGCATTTCTCTAGCTTCATGTGGCTAGGGATTGTTCCTGTAAACGGAAAGACAGGAAGACATATAAACCTGGAATTTAGGAAGAACAATGGTTAGAGGAGGTTTTAAAAGGAAAAGTTTAAGGCAAATGGAAAAGAGCAGTATGAATAACACACCAGAAATACAACAAGAGCAGAAGGTGAAAGAGAAAGTGGAAGCAGGTCTATTGCCAACGTCCATAGCAATCTCACTACTTACAGGCACTTTGTGACTTCACAAGTTGGCCTCCTCACCCAGATCAAATGAAATCCCCTGAGCTTGCAGGCATCTATTGTTGATCATCTGTCTTTATGGACAGAAATATTTTAGGATCTCTTAAATCAGTGTCATGTGTTTCTCTTTGACGATTTCCAGGAATTTCTGGGCTGCCTTTACCGTCTGCACAATTGCAGACATAATCTTTGTTGCACCACAGTCTTGTGATCTGACATAATTTTCTGGCTGCTTCTTTCTGCATAAGAGACTCACTTCATTTGTTAGTTCCTCTGCATTTAAAATAATATAAGTTTGTCTCTGGCCCTCAAGATTATCCATCAATAATAAGAGTTTGAAAGTAGAGACCAAGTATGCTTTAGAAGAACACTGAGGTAAGGTGAAGATGGTACAGAAAAAATTACTGGGGTTCTCTTAGATTCATTAGAAATCATACCATTAAACCACTCTCTCTGGACTCTGGGCCCTTTGCCTGTATCCTCCTATGCCAGGAATATAATAATTTTAGGCTTCTTCAAACAGCTTTCGTTTAAAAATTAGCTTTAGCCTTCTCCCCTTAGAGATAAACCCCAAATGTCTTTCCCCATCCCACAGGACTGAGACTGAGCAATGTGGTGGATGAAGCACACAGAAACAAACAGTGAATTGGGTCAGTGGCTCTACAGAAGGTTTTTGAGAAGCTGAGGTTCAAAGATGCCTGAGCTATCAGCTGTGGACTATTTATGAGTTTGTGGTCTCAAGGATTACGATAAAGCCACCATATCTCAGGCCTAACCACTGTGATATCAGAGCAGTGCCAGGATATTTCAAGTTAGGGCTCAAATTCATATTTACAAGTGTTTTGCTTGTAGCCCACTAAGGCCCACACAAGACTTCAGGAGGGTGCTGAGATTTAGCAGTGGGAGCAGAAGGAGCAGCAGCAACACCCTGTAAACAAGAGATTTGATGCATCAATAAAGACAGTATGCACAAGACACACAGAGTCATGATTTAAAACCTCATCCAGGATGGTTGCCCAGCTTGCGATCAAATGCATCCCAAACACAAGGGATTATAGCTCTGCCACGTCTCATCTCAGCTTGGGGATACCTCTCCCTGCAGGCCAGAGCCAGCCCTGGGACAGCTGAGCAGTCCCTGTGCCCAACACAGGGAAAAAGCAGGTGGAGAGCTGGAGTGCATGAGGAGGAACCATGAACAGGAGCACACGAGGGCTGAGCGCTGCTCGCCCAGCACAGCAGTCCATTCCCAAGTGGCTTTTCCTCATTATCCCCTTGCTCACTGGAGCAACAAAACCCTCAGTACAAGGAACTGTTGCAGGCACAGTGAGGAGAGATGAGGTAATGGCAGGAGACGACAACGGAGAGCTGGAGGAGAAGGGCAGAATGGGTGGGGAGGAGGCAGCTCTGTGGGGTCTTTTTCCACAGACACATCAGTCACTGTAGGAGCAGGAGAACAAGAGGCCAGAGCAGGAGAATCAGGGCATGAACACGGGGAAGGCAAGCAGGAGGCTGGGGAAACAAGGGCAGGATGAGGAGGAGGAAAATCACCAAGCTGCTCTCCAGGGAAATGCTGGAAATAAGAAAGTGGAGATGTTTTTCTCAATTGCCAGTTTGAGAAGCCATTAAAGAACACACACCTGCTCACATCCTTGTATTTAGGGAAATCTTTTTTTCTGCATCTTTCCCAAACCTACTTAAGTCACCATGTAGGGAAAGCATTTGTCAGTACACATGGAGGGATTCCTGTGCGCCCTTGCACACTCCACTGATTGACTTCAGGTTAGGCTCAGTGAAGGCTGTTCAACCCACAGGGGAAGAAACACCTTCTCTAAAACAGGAACTATAGCACTAAAGTCAAGACACTTTCCCCCTGTGCTTCTGCAGACTTTCCTTTGGAGCCACTGGCAAGGTGCTCCCAAGAAAGGCAGAGGTTGCAAACAGAGCCTGAGGTTTCCAAACTAAGGAAAAATAAACCCTTCATAAAAACCTAAGATGAATTTCATCAGGCAGAGGATGTTGCCACCTGCTGCTTAAATAAAGGAGAACATCAGTTCCCTGTGGTTTGGGTCATTCCTGGGATTTGAGCTTTTGTGCATGTTCCAGGGACTAACAGATTATTTTTTCCTGCTTGTAACTAAGGTGCCAGCAACTCCTCTTCCACTGTACTGCTGGCAAACACAAGAGACCATGAAACCCTTTTTTCTCTGCAGCTTCTTCACTGTAATCAGGTTTGCACATCAGGTGGGCTACCACAGCAAGCAAACATCACCTGAAAAGCCTTCAGATGAGCCCAGCTGTGTACTTAGCTGCCACTTTTCCCCTGGTGCCTCTTAGCATGAGGTGCAAACCTTCTGAGAGAGCCAAATCTTGAGCACCCAAAAGGAAATTAAAGACAGAAGGGACTTTTAAAATTATTTTCAAATAACTGTTAAAAAGTGTATAGCACACTAGGAATAGGAGTGGAACCGCTGCCCTTATTTGCAATTCAAAGAATTAGGTAGTAGTGTTGAGGATTAGAGCACACATTCTTTATGTAGGATTAAATAAAAAGGCTGATGTTTCTGTGAGACAGTAGCTTGGCACACAATGAGAAGTGAAATAAAACAAGCCCACGTTGCTCTGCAGTCAGAGCTGATGAAACAGCAGCATTGGATTGCAATTCCCCTGGTGAAATGCCTCTGGGGGAAGATCTATTAATCACGACCATCTGGAAGGAAGCCTCAGCTGCAGATGCAGTCGGGATATTGGGGACAGGGCTGAGCAGCCAGACCAGTGGCTGTGGCCAGGAAGGAACAGCAGGGACTATGCTACATCCATCTGTGGAGACAGGGAGAAACCCCACCAGGGTCCAGTGCACAGGAATGGAGATGCAAAGCCTTGGGAATCACACTGATTTAATATGAACTTGATTTCTGTAAGGTTTCCAGACATGATGAAATTACTCTGCAACTCATTCATTTTCTGTGGGCTCAACCAGTTCCGTGCAGGGTCTAAAATCACCAACAGAGCAGCAGAAAGGGACGGAACTCATGCCATGCCAGGTGGCAGGACACTTAGTCACTGGAGCTGGCCAAAGTAGCTTCATCCACTTTGCCAAGGCCCATTGTCCTGCCTACACCTCCTGCAAGAAAAGAAAATTTTGTTTCTGCAGGGAAACACAAATCTGTGTTTCCAGAGGGAAAACTGAGGAAAACAATTTTATGTGACTTTCCAAAGTTCTCAGAGGCCTTTACTAGCCTTGTGAAGGCCTGAATGCTGCCCATACACTTCTCAGGCTTGGAACATACAAAATAAAGCCTTCCTATTCACCAGGAAGCATAGAATGGTTTGGGTTGGAAGGAAACTCAAAGTCTATCTAGTTCCACCACCCTTCCACAGGTAGGGACGCCTTCCACTACACCAGGTTGCTTAAGGTGCCATTCAACCTGGCCTTGAACATTGCCAGAGATGGGATACCCACAGCTTCTCTGGGCAACATGATCCATGCCTCATCACCTTCACAGCAAAGAGCTTCTCCCTAATACCTAATCTAAACCTACTGTCTGTTAATTTAAAACCATTATTCCCCCTTGTCTCCGTGCCTTTGTTAAAAATCCCTCTCCAGCTCTCTTGTAGGGCCCCTATGGGTACTGGAAAGTGCTCTAAGGTTTCCCTGGAACCTTCTCCAGGCTGAACATCCCCAACTCCCTCAGACCTGTTGGGAAGAAGTTCAGAGGAGTCCACAAAGATGATCAGAGGGATGGAGCACCTCTCCTGTGAAGACAGGCTATGTCCTTCCTGTGCTGGGACCCCAGAGCTGGATGCAGCACTGCAGGTGGGGTCTCACCAGAGCATTCCCTCCCTTCCCCTGCTGGCCATGCTGCTTTGGATGCAGCCCAGGACATGATCTGCTTTCTGGGTTGCAAGGGTACATTGCTGAATCATATCCAGCTTCTCATTCACCAGCACCCCCAAACCCTTCTCCTTAGTGTTGCTCCTCTCCCCAGTATGTATGTGTGCTTGGGAGTGCCCCAACACATGCAGGACCTTGGATGAGTCAAGTCTGGGGAGATGTGATTCAGCAGCTCCCAAAGGAGAGAAGGAAATGCTGAAGGTTACCAAATCAGAAGGTCTCGAGAGCAGAAAAGATTTCTCTTGCCTCTCCGTAATCTTGCTACACTACAAAAATCTGGTCACTGTGACATAACTGCTTTTTCCATTTCCTTTCATTGTGAAGATTATTGCTGGCAGACCAGAGCAGGGGGCATCCAAGAAGCCAGAGGAATTATATTCCCTTAGCAAAGCAAAAGCACAAGTTTTATCTCGACCTATGTGGTCTAGCCGTCCCAGGGCCAGCTGAAATATGATCATCTTCATTAAAAAACTGCCCTGTCTGCACAAAGCAAGTGTCTTGGCTGCCTCGGAGACCTCTCCAGATGACAGTGCAGAGGTGATATATTACAGAACCAGAGCTGCTTTTCCAATCATGAGGGGAATGGATAAAAATTTCAACTTGTTTTCCTGTCAGTCAGCAGTCGCTTCTCATGATATTGCTCAAAAGTCTGTTCCAGTGGTCATCCACTTTTAGTAGTGCAAGGCAAGAGGACAGCACGCAGCATGCAGGGATTATTCACAGCTGCAGCCACCACAGCAGCAGTGCCTGGCACCCCAGGCCACTTGCAGGTCCCCCAGTGCTGCTGCTGGCTCCCCATCTGTAGTGTCAGATGCCCTCCTGCACCCACTTCTGCTCACGCAGAGATGCCCCAGGCAGCTGTGGATACCTGATGAACAGATCAAACTCTCCAGTCTCACAGCTAGATACTCCTGGGACCACAGGAAGGGAAGGCCTTCTGTTCACTGGGCTTCCTCCCTGCTGCCCAGAGCCAAAGACAGCCAATAATCTCCATCAAGCCAAGAGGACGGGAACAGTGTTTTTTTCCAGCACGCGCAGGCATTTAGATCCCAGTGCAGGGGAGGAATTCCATTGGCATCCCCTGAAAATGACCTCTGCCATTTTTATGCACACACTTCTAACGATGAACACTTGGGACTAGTTAGAACAAGGGACTCTGCCAAGAGGAACAATCTGAGTAATTCCTGGGAGAAGTAAGCATGTGGCCAACAGGAAGGCAGGGGTGGGCAAACCCACGGCGTGGAGCAAAGCTCCGGAAGTGCTCCATTCCTGAAGGTGCTGGCAGGGGCAGCCCATTTTCAGGAAGAGTCGAGCAGCAGAACCTGGTGTGAGGAGCAGGCTATCCTGATGGCTGGCCACCAAACCTACCAGCCACCTGGAAGAATGGAATACTCACCAGAATGTGGCATGAGGCAGGTGTGGGTTGTGGAGAAGGGAGCAACTGCCTTTGCCTTTAAACAGCATAAGGTCAGGAAACAGATGCTGGCAGTGGAGAAACATCAACTCCATTAAGAGAGGCTTGTAAACATTAAGGGTTGGAAACCTGAGAACTGTAAGCAAAACCAACCCCATCAGGTAATCCACAGGGAAAAGTACATCCTTACTCTGGGCACTAACACAGCCTGCCCTGACTGCCCACAGACACATCGGCCTGACAATGCTGCACACAAAGGAAGCTGAACCCTTCACATACAGCCTTGCTCCACAACATCAGCTACACTTTCTGCTTATTGTCAAAGCATGAACCAGTGATCCAGCTGAGTTCTTGACTTCCATATTGATTTATTTGTATTGAAACCTTTAAAAGCATTATTTTAAGCCATTTATATTTAAATCAGATTGAGGGGTTTCTTGAATCAATGAAGACAAAAGCAATCCTCAAAACAATTATGAATCTCTTAATTAGGAAGGGGAACTGCAGATTTGCCTCATTCCCTGAGGTGCCCAGTTGAGGAATGGTTTTGGCAGCCTGACCACAAGAGCACTCTGGTGACACAGTGTCACCTGAATCAAAGAGGTCCAAAATGTGGCCTTTCAAGGAGTCAGGGCATCATCAGGTCACTGCCTACCAAATGGGAAAATTGCAGTGAAAACCAAAAGAACTACATCACTCCCTCAAAACTTTGTATTTCATGCTGAAAGCAGAAATTTCAGCATCCTGATACTCAGGATGCTGAACCTCAGTTGTGGTCAGCCAGATAAGCTACCCAATACGGAAATGTATTTTATATCAGAAGAAAATCCCAAGTTTGCAGTCTTTACTCACTTTTTCATATATAGATGCATTTTCATACCTACCTCTATATAAAATCAAATATACCTACCCCCCCCTCCCCCAATATTTAAGTGTAATTGCAGTCAACAGGGCTATTTGTAGTGCCATGCTTGGCAGGAGTGGGATCATTTTCTCTGCCTCACTACCTCTTTCACAGAACATACATGAAGCTGAATGGAGATCTTCATGCTCACACAAAAGCAGCAAAATTTCCAGCCCCACAAATTCCTGGTGCCCAGACTGTTATTGTAGCAACTCCTGATAGCAACTCCAGCAGATGCACAGAACTGCTCCTTAACACCTCACAGAGGCGTATTCTGTGCCTCTGCAGAGCAGGTGGTGTCTCCCTGCAGACTTTATAGCAAACAAGAGACAAGTCTAGTACTATCCAGTGACACTTGGATGCAACAGGTTCCTTGCTGATCAGCAGACAAAACACAAAACCTCTGCTGCATGTGCTCTGAGTTGTGACCAATTCAGGGAAATTTAAGTACCCAAATATTAGCAAGTAAAATTGTTGGCTCTGCAGATATAATGCATTTAAATTATGTTTTATTCAGTGGAGGGAAAAAGTTACAAACCTGGGCTGTCTCATAGTACCTCTTTAGCTTATAGGTTTTGTACTGGATACACAGCGAGTGTATCACACAGGTTCACACATCATTCTCACTTTTACTTTTCTAATAAAACAGCCCAGTGCACCCAAACTCACCATAAAAAGCTGAAGCATTTCAGAAACAAGTGAAGAGGTGACAGAAGCCTTCCCCAAAGGCTCTATTTCAGAAGAGAACTCCATACACATTCTCTGCATTTTCATTCAAATACAAATGCAGTGTAATAGATTATGTTGCCCAGAGAAGCTGTGGATGCTCCATCCCTGGCAGTGTTCAAGGCAAGGTTGGATGGGGCTCTGAGCAACCTGGTCTAGTGGAAGGTGTCCCTGTCCACAACGTGGGGGCTGAAATTAGACTTTAAGAACACTTCCAACCCAAACCATTCCATGATTCTGTGATTAATACAAAAGATCTAACAAGGTTATACAAGTTTCTGATCACCCTGAGTGTGTGTGTGAGAGGCTAGAGAATAACACTGGGGAGAATGAAGACAAGCATAATGAAACCAAGTTTTCTGATAAATGAAATCTCTATTTCAGAGCAAATGGGGATGCTAAAGCACCAGTATATCCACACAGAGTGAATCCTCAGTTTTCATGAGTGCAAAACACAGTTCAGAATTCTGTCTTAGATGGTAACTGTTACCTGGTTATTAAATTATTCAATTTATGGAATTAAACTGAAACTTGAGGAGCAGATGCAGGCAGTGTACATCCTCTGAGATGTATCACAGACCCGATTTTGCAGCTCTACTTACTTGCAAGGGAAAGCGATGTCCACTTACTGACAACTGTCTTCTCTGAAAAATAGATAAGCAGGATATTTGAAATGAGTTATACGGAGGCCTTTATGCAGACTACTGAAAATGCCTTAATTTCTTTGAGAAGCTGAATAAATCATATTTCTGTAAGCATAACTCAATAAAGGAAAGTAAAGGAAAAATCAGCAGAAACAGTGATAGCAGGGATAATACAGGGAACGTCTGCAAAAAATGAGATATTCTTCATTATTCCACAGCCAAACATAGACATAAACAATCCCTATCAATTTTTAGCAACTTACAAACGTGCTGTTTCCCACCCATTCACCAGATACTCATAAAAGCTTGTAGATGGCAGTAAAGACAATGGGAAAAGCAGGACTGCCAGAAGGGGAGCTGGTGGGACACAGCACAGGGTGTGCAGGCACTTGGTGCCCTCTCCTGGGCACGACAGAAAGATTCTTGTTTAGCCAATCCAGAGCACAGTAATGGAAATGGTGTCTTCTACACCTTAAACTGATTCCTCAGATGAGTCAAAGACACTGGTCAAACAGAGAGCAAGTTCACACACTTCCAGAGAAGTACTCAGCTGTTCAACTCCATTAAAATTCCTGACACAGCAGCCTGTTACATCACAACATTGTTTATTATGTAACTTTTTACAATACAAACAAAAATACAGAAATGCAGTATATGAATACAGCTAAATGCAAAATGGTGATGTTTTTCTCGAGGCCATATTCCCATTTCTAGTAAAATAAAGAAAGACTGCACACAGGTAGAAACAGGTTGGTAGTTAACTCCACAATTTTGCCTAGAAATGACCTATAAATGCGTTTTCCTGCTACTTACCATAAAATGTAAAAAGGGAGTTAAAGGAAAGTTTTACTCACTGGTTCCTACCATATGAAAGAAGCTATATTCTATTTAGGAGGGCCAATATATGGAAAAATATCTAAATTAAATGTTATTACAAAAAATGAAGCAGTAATGAGATCCTTCTGGCTAAAGAAATTACTAAATGAGAATAGCATATATTTAAAGAATCCAAAACATAAAAGGGTTGTTATAAAAAGCTTAGGTGCACTGTAAGCTTACAACTTTTGTTTTTTCCATGTGTCCTTTTAAACAATGGAAGTGTCAAAAATAGGGTCAACTGTGTTAGACTAAATTACATTATTGTATATGCTGCACTGAATGGAATTCTTGTATTATAATAATAGAGAAGCATTGTTTGCATCATATTATGGCAATTTATCCTCACTAAAAACCGTCTAGAGTCCTGCATTTTTTGATATCCTGTAAACCGTCAAACCACCAGAACATGATTGTACAACAGTAAAATGTTTTCTTTTGCATTAAAATAACACCTGTTTAAAAAAAAAAGAATGAAAAAAGGTACTTAGAGCTGTTATTTTTCCAAGTACACAACACCCTAGACAATTCATCTCATTCTCCATCAAAATTAACAAAAATTTGTCATGCTGTTAAATCCATTATGATGGATACGACTGGTGCAAAATTGGTCAAACGGATCCAACAAACACTGATGTCCAGGCTGGCATATTGGCAACTAATACATAACTGGTGGTCAAAATGATGCATTTAAAATATCTTCCCTTTCTTCTTATTCTTTTCCAAGGTTCTAAAATGACATGAAAAAAATTTTGTTAAATAATGCACACATATTCTGATTTTTAAAAAAATAACTAATATACAACTTTTAAAACAGGCAATTTAATAAAGCTTTACTGGTTGCAACACAATGGATGAAACTTACTATGTACACAGTACTTGTACTGTGTGAATCAAGCAATGCAGTTATCACCAGATTTCCCCTCCCAAAGACTAGGGAAATTAAACATTTTAATTGCAAAGCTTTAATTCTTCATCCCCCAAAGTCTGATGCAATCTAGCAATACAAACATACATTTTTTACATATATATATTTATGTGTGGGTACCATGTTTTTGCAGGCTAAAATCTGCTTTAGAAGCTAATCATCTTCCCACTATTCCTGAAATATGGTCATTTGTAACTAAAAGCAGTTCAAGATTTTTTTTGGCTTTTAAGTGACACCTCCATAGTGGTCAACAACCATGGATGGACCATTATTATCTCAGAAATTGCCTTTTAGCAGAAAGCTACAGAACTTTTACTGTGAGGTGCAAGACAAGACTCCAATTTACCTGGAAGAGTTCTGTTGTTCCAAAATACGTTGTTGAGCCTCCCAGTTTGCTTTCTCGTCCTCAAACTGACGACGCTTTTCCTCCAGTTCTTTGTGTTGTGCCTCCAAATTCTTTTTCATTTGCTCATGGCGTCGCTGCAGCTGTAGAAGATTACGAACACAGTCAGTAAGTACAGAAAACACACCAACTTTTGGAACTGTAATAACAAATATCAGCAACTAAACTTAACTAATGCAACAAAACTATGTATTATCTTTTCCTTCAGAGAAAGCAGCTCAGACTAAAAACTCTAAGGTGATAGGTACTGCCAATAACAGAAACCAAAAGGTTATTAATCCCATAACTTCATTTCACAGTTAACAGAAAATGCCCAATTGCTGCCCAAATTACAAACAGGATTTGTAAGCAGCTATGTTTGGCAAATAAAAGGAAATTTAAAAAACACTTTGGTATTTGATGCAAATGTTAAGCAGCAAATTGCAGAGCATTGGAGTATCACTAATGCATAAAAGAGCAGCATCTTTGACTTTCTG